>CAUYLG010040699.1:0-44209 GCA_963573385.1 Cacajao melanocephalus
TGCGATCCCCTGTAGGAGGAGAGGCATTCTGATTTCGGGTGTTCTCAGCCTTTTTACACTGGTTTCTTCCCATTTTTGTGGATTTATCCACCTGTCGTCTTTGTAATTGCCGACTTTCAGATTGGGTCTGAGTGGACGTCCAGCTTGTTGGTGATGAAGTTTTTTCTGTTTCTTAGTTTTCCTTCGGCGGACGCCTTTTCCCCACAGAGCTAGGCCTTCCTGAGTTCAGCTGTGCTTACTGTGAAACTCTCAGTCCTCAGCGCTTCCAATTGCTGTTCTCCTTGGGATGGGACCAGCTGAGCCCGACTCAAAGGGCACCCAGTCCCGTATACTCTGCACTGAGAAGCACCATGCCACGCCGCGCGGGGGCACCAGCAAAACAGCCACGCCGGCCAAAAGAGTCGCGCTGGCGACCTGTGTGGCTCCTCCACTGGGTAGCTCCCAGTTTGTGGGCAACAGAAATTTGTCTGAAATTGCGGTGTCCACTCGCTCTCTGTGCTTTCACTGGGAGCTACAATCCTCAGCTCTTGCTATTCGGCCATCTTGGATCTCTCTCAGCCTGGTGATGAAGTTTTTCCTGTTTCTTAGTTTTCCTTTGGTGGACACCCCTTCCCAACAGAGCTGGACCTTCCCAGTTCGGCTGTGCTTGCTGTGAAACTCTCAGTCCTCAGCATTTCCAATTGCTGTTCTCTTTGTGGGGATAGGACCAGCCGAGCCCGACTCCAAGGGCACCCCTTCCCGTATACTCCACACCGAGAAGCGCCGTGCCAGGGCGCCGGCAAAACAGCCGTGCCGGCCCAAAAAAGTCACGTGGCTCCTCTGCTAGGAATCTCCTGGTCTGTGGGCAAGAAAAATTCGTCTGAAAGTGCCACGTCCACTCGCTCTCTGCGCTTTCACTGGGAGCTACAATCCTGAGCTGCTGCTAATCAGCCATCTTGTATCTCTCTCCTCTTTTTTCTTTTTAAGACAGAGTTTCACTCCTGTTGCCCAGGCTGGAGTGCAATGGCTCGATCTTGGCTCACCGCAACCTCCACCTCCTGGGTTCAAACGATTCTCCTGCCTCAGCCTCCCCAAGTAGCTGGGATTACAGGCATGCACCACCATGCCCAGCTAATTTTGTATTTTTAGTAGAGACGGGGTTTCTCCATATTGGTCAAGCTGGTCTCGAACTCCCAACCTCTCAGGTGATCTGCCCGCCTCAGCCTCCCAAAGTGCTGGGATTATAGGCATGAGCCACTGTGCCCAGCTTCAATTTTCTACATACGTATGTATTCATATCATCTTCAATTAATAAATTTCCTATTTTTTTTTACTAGTCCTTGTATCTTTTACTTCCTTTTTTATCTAAAAGTTGCCATTTGGGTAATATTTTTAAATAACAGCTCTACTAGGATATGATTAATATAGTATAAAGTTCAAACTTTTAAAATTGTTTTTAGTATATTCTCAGAGTTGTGTAACCATCACCACTATCTAATTCCAGAACACTTTCATCACTCCAAAAAAAAATTTTTACCAATTAGCAGTTACTTCCTAGTTCCAAGTCTTAGCCTCTGGTACTCATTAATCTACCTTCTGTCTCTATGGATTTGCTTATTCTGGCCATTTCATGTAAGTGCAATAATGCAGTATGTGGCCCCTTGGATCTGCATGTCATTCTACAGTAGTCAGCCTCTATTCTTTTGTCTGCTCATTTCTGTCTACATCATGTATAGGCAACCAGAACAAGAGAAGAGGCTACTCAGGCTTTTATCACAGGAAATTAGGGGTGTATACGGAGGAAACAGAACCTGAAAAGTTGATAGTCTGAGGATATCTCTCTTCCTTAACCCTGGCTTTAGTACCAATGCAGAGATAGGAGAACTGGAATATCGGCTACCAAATTCTGCTGTTCAGTACTGGTGAGTTTCTGTGTGCCTCCTAAGTTGGTGTGCCTCACATACTATAATAAATTCAGAAGATCTCTCCAACTGGGAAGGTGAAACTTACCAAGTATGGTTTCAGAAACTGCCTCATTATCACTGCCCTATAGGATAATATAGTTTTTAATGCAAATCAAGATTAGTTTCTTAGGTGGCATGACATCTTCTTGTCGGCAAGGAGCAGGAGCTGGACTCCTATTTGTCTTCATCAGAATGCAACATCTGGATCTAAAGATTAGCACTGTCTGTGCCATTTGCTTTGGCTCTTGGTCCCATTTAGGTCTTTCTTGTATCTTTGAGTTCTCTCTCTTCTCATCATGCTCTTATTTTTGTTTATGTTCTTAAATTTATGGAGCCTATTTACAATAGCTATTTTTAAATCCTTATCTATAAATGTCATAATCTCTGTCATTTCTAGAACTATTCCGATTGATTTATTTTTTTCCTATCTATGGCTCAAATAGTTTTGCTTCTTCACATAGCAATTTTTTTATTGGATGCAAGACATTTTTTATGTTGTCAAGTTTTAAATTTTGTTGTCTGGCTTTAAAGAGTATTAGACTTTCATCTGGCAGGCAGTAAGGTTACTTGATGACCAGTGTAATCCTCTTAAAGCTTGTTTTACTGTTCTTCTAGTATGGATATACAGTAGTTTTTAGCCTACAACTAATTTAATCCTACTTCTAAGGTGTGGCCCTTTTAAGGTTTTTACCGAACGCTTCATATTATGCAATGAGGCCTCTCAATCTGGCTGGCAGACTGAATAATTCTCAGTCCTGTAATCTGAATGACTCTCAATCCTGTGTGAGCTCTGGAAATTGTTTCTTTTTTTTTTTTTTTTTTTTTTTTAATGAAGATGGGGTTTCACCATGATGGCCAGGCTGGTCTTGAACTCCTGACCTCAGGTGATCCACCCACCCCAGCCTCCCAAAGTGCTAGAATTACAGGTGTGAGCCACCGTGCCCAGCCTGGAAATTGTTCTTATAGCCTCTGCATGTTTATTATTTCCCCAGCAGTTATTCCTAGCTTGGCCTCATAGAATTCTGAATTATACATGTGCAGGCTGGTATTCAGCCAACACAATTCCTATGCAGATAGGAACTATTCTGTTTAACTTTTTTCTCTCAGTTAATCTGTCCCACAAATTCTAGCCACCTGCTCTTTGCTTTATTATTTCCTTTCTTCTATGTTTTTGCCTCCCCTTACTTTTTCAGTTTCTTTTCTGACTCTCTGGGATGGATACTTAGCTCATTAATTTTGAACCTTTATTTTCTTCCTAATATACGCAAATCAAATTTTAAATCCCTTTTAAGAACTGCTTTAGCTGCACAGGTTTTGATATGTCATTTTTATTATCATTCAATTCAAAGTAATTTCCATTGAAAAGTTTTCATTGACCCATGAATTGCTGAGAGGTATATCTCTTACAACACCATCTACACAAAGTTTAATACCTAGTAAAGAGGTTATACATTGGTTTTGCTCAAAAATTTTCAGGCTAGGATGTAGTTAACTTTGAGACAGAGGGTGAGAACAGTGATTACTGGGATGAAGGGGAGTGGGGTTATAGAGCTCAAATAGTATTCTATTTCTTGAGTTCATGGCAGTTTCATGAGTATATTTATTTTGTGTTAATTCCATATACTTATGTTATATACTCACTGAAAAGTCAAAACAATTTCCTGGTTATTTTTATAGATATGTTTTTCCATACAGACTTAAGTCATTTTATCCTGTCAACAAAGAGTTAACTGAAACTGCATTATGCATATACTTGCCTTATATTTTTTCATAATTGCATTGCTTTCAAAGTTAGCTGTTTCTTCCATAAATCGGCCCACTAGTAGCATAGCTCGACCATGGATTAACATGTTCTTACCCTCAAGTGGGGTTTCATTTTCAGGAAAACATAATTCAACACCTTTTTGAAGAACAATTAGTGCCTGGTGGACATCACCCTAAAAGAAAAAAGGCAACAATAAGCCTTTTAATTTAAAAACATATTTCTATTTTTTGCGAGAGTATTAGTTCATTAAGTTTTTGTACATCTTACAGAAAAAAAAAGAAAAAGAAAAAAATGTTTCTGTACAAATCCATTTGTAATTTCATGTTTATCTTTTATTTGCCCCTTATTAAAGTAAAATTCTAAAACTGAAGCATTGCTTCAGTTCAGCTCATTCATCCATTTACTAATTAATTTTGTAATTGGAGTCGGCCCTCTGTGTCCGCAGGTTCCACATCAATGGATTCAACCAACAGTGGGGGTTGAAAATATTAGGAATGGCTGGGTACAGTGGCTCACATCTGTAACTCCAGTGCTTTTGGATGCCAAGGCAGGGGGACTGCCTGAGGCCAGGAGTTTGATACTAGCCTGGGCAACATAGCAAGATCCCGTCTCTACAAAAATTTTAAAATTAGCCAGGTGCAGTGGCTCATGCCTGTAGTCCTAGCTACTCGGAAGGCTGAGGGGGAAGGATTGCTTGAGCCCAGGAATTTGAGGTTATAGTGAGCTATGATGCACCACTGCACTCCAGCCTGGGTGACAGAGCAAGATACTGTCTCTTAATAAATGAGAAAGTGAGGTATGGTGACCTATGCTTATAGTCTTTTCTACAAGTGCGGGCTGAAGTGGGAGGATTGCTTGAGGCCAGGAGTCCAAGACATCAATGAGCTATGATCATGCCACTGCACTCCAGCCTGGGACACAGAGCAAGACCCTGTCTCTCTCAAAACATAAAAATTTAAATTTAAAAAAAGAAATACTATGAATAAAAAATAAACACTATAACAAAAATAATATGAGTAAGAAATACAAGTATAATAACTGTTTACAAAGCATTTGCACTGTATTAGGTATTATAAGTAACCTAAAGAAGTATACAAGAGTACTGTGTACATAGGTTATATGCAAATACTGTGTGTCCACTTTATATAAAAGACTTGAGTATCCACAGATTTTGTTAACCATGGAGAATTCTGGGACCAATCCTCCATGGATATCAAGAAAGGACTATAATCAAAGTTCAGGGAACTGAAGATAATCATGAACAAATTAAAATCTCTGGCATAAAAAAGTTCATAGTCACGTGAGGAAAGAGACTGTGAAATAACAGCATAATTGCTAAGTGCTACAACAGAGGAATATACATTGGCATTATACAAGATAGAGAAGAGAGTCCCCTAAACCTACCTGAAGAATATAGGAAAATGAAGAACAGCAGTCAGGAAAAGTTATCAATGAAAAAAATCTGAATTAGATTTTCAAGAATGAGTAGAAATCTTCTTGGCAGAGAATTTAGTGAAGGGCATTCTAGGTAGACGGAATAATAACTTTAATTGGAAGAAAAGCACATAGTCTGATTTTAGCTGAAGTTTAAAGGGTTTTTGAGATGGTGATGAATGAAGCTGATGAAGTAGGCCAGGACTTGATCAGAAAGGGACGTGTGTAGTTCCTAAAGTTCAGGCTTAATCCTAAAGATACTTTGCAGGATTATCTTTTTGAAGGAGCAACATGATTCAATGTAAGTTTTAGAAAGACCACAAACTGCAGTAATGTACACAGGGAAATGGTAAGATCCTAAAAAAGGTTAATATTAGAGGGTATAAACAATAAAGTTGTAAATTAAGGCAGTGGAAATAAATAAGAGGGAGAAGATTCAAGAGATATTTCTAAGGTTGAAGAACAAAGATTTAGTCTCCAACTGGATGTGAAAAGTGAAGTTGCATAAGGAATTTAAGATGATGTCCAGATTTCTGTTTTTGATGGGAGGATGGAATAAAGTCTTATTCAGAAAAATAGAACACATGAGAGGAGAAACAGGTATTGAGTATTAGATAACGAATTCCATTTTGAACATATTGAATTTAAGGTATCATAATACATAGACTAGCACTAACTCAAAATGACCAGGATTGACTAATGCACACTGAATAAATTACCCTCCCCTCTCATTCAGGAAACATCTCCTCTCCAGTCGTTTCTCAGCCACCACAAAGTTGGTGTAACCACAAATGACACTAACAATAGTTGCTAAGTGTCAATTCCAAAACATGCTATGCCTATTACTAATTCTAGACTGGTGACTAGCCTGAGGAGAAACGTAAGCAATAGCCATTTAAATCTGAGTCAAAAACCTTGTAAGTAGCTCCAATATTTTAAAAACACCCTTCTTATTACTATTGCTTTAATCTCAAGACTGCTGTGAACTTCTGTTCAGATGCAGGCCCTTTCTGGCTAGATCAGAACTGATTCTTGATAGTAACACTGGTAAGTCCACAGAGAACTAATTATCTGCCAACGACTAAGTGACAGAGTTATATTCATTTAACCAACATTCACTGAGTGCCTACTATATATACCCTGTAAACATACATAAGGTAAAAAATTAAGAGGCCATTTTCCTCAAGGAAAATGTAAGATAGATGAAAACTGAAAGAACTGCACATTCAGTCTTGAAATGGGAAGGTATCTGGGGACTAGGGTAAAAAGAACAGTTACTTCCAGACTATGGTAGATAACCAATGAAGAAAAGTGATAGAAAAAAAGGTTCTTAATTTCAATTAGTTACGTTCTCTCAGTTGGCCTTTTAAGAAAGTACATAATTCCCAACAGAATATACATCTGACGACACTTCCCTGGCCATTACCTTGGACCAGAGCCACTTTGCCCTTTCCACGTACAGTTCAGCAAGTCGGGATTCCCCTGCATTAAGGAGAGCATTGTAGGCTGTCTGGTGGTGACCAGCCTTTCTAGCTACTCTGGCACTCTGCAGCCAGCATTCTCCAACCATTTCATTGTAATCTGGTCTAAAGGAAGTAACAAAATGTGGGAGAGAGAGAGACCATTGGTAAGTGTATGCAACAACTTAACTAAAACCATTTAAATCTGGGTCTTTTCCTGTGCAAGTAGCTCCAATGTTTTGAAAGCCCCTGTTCCCAACACAGAACCTTCTTCATATACTATTTGAAAGGAATCAATGATTAATTTGTTTAAAAAGCCTTGACTTAAATTTTCTTATAGTGCTCCATTTTACCTAATATAAACTTTATAATTGATTTTTATCAGTAAAAAATGTATCCCCCAGATATGTTTTTAACATCTTAAAAAAGAGAAAGAAATGGCATATAAAAGTGATTCTTAAGTTCTAGGTTCCTTTCAGCCAGACAGTGTAGCCTTGATAATTGAAAACAGAAAAAATATAGACCCCCAAATAATATCTAAATACCAAATTCAAGATAAGTGACATTTAAAAAAAGTAGTGTGAGAAACCTTTTATTGAGGCTTAATAAAGTCCTTCGGAGAGCCAGGATAGGTTCCTTGGCTCTATAGGAATTCTGGGTCATTTCTAGTCGAGCTACCCAGTTCAGGGAATCTTCTTGAGAATTGTCACCTGGAGAGTGCTGGAAAAGAGGTTTGATGCTATGTTCCAACTCACACAACATGTGCAATCTGAAGATAGACAGAGCCTATGTTAAAATGTTATCACATTCAGACTTATTAATCTCATATATAAAGCATGTACTTTAAATCAGCAATAAACAATTTAAAATACACAGCTTACTTTGGTAGAACTTTAATATATCCTTGCTATGCAAACAATTACATTTATATCTTTGCAAACTGAACATAAACACCAATTTATACTGGTTTATATATTTAGTGCTTTAGTCAAGCATGGTAGTGTGTGCCTGTACTCCCAGCTACACAGGAGACTGAGGCAGGTGGACCACTTGAGCTCAGGAGTTCAAGGCTGCAGTGAGCTACGGTTATGCCTGTGAATAGCCACTGCACTCCAGCTCAGGCAACAGAGCAAGATCCCATCCCTTAAAATAATAAGTAAATAAAATTAATTAATTACATTAAAAAATTTAAAATAAATATTTAGGGATTTGCAGTGCTTCCCAAAATCCTATGAATTAAATTGTAGAATGATGGATAAAACTAAATTCAAATGCATGAAAACCAAAATTTACCACCTAAACGAAGATAAAAGACAACATGGATCCATTATAAACCAACATGAGGTATCTGCATATATTGCTGGTGAATCGCTTGAACCTGGGAGGTGGAGGTTGCAGTGAGCTGAGATTGCGCCATTGCACTCCAGCCTGAGCAACAGAGTGAGACTCCGTCTCAAATTAAATAAATAAATAAATAAGAGGACCTGGCATAGCAGATGCCAGCAAAAAATTGTGAAATTAATATACTTTTCTTTCTAAGAGTGATGGAAACTGTTATACATTCACACTAGCTTTTCCCCCGCTTGTATGACTTAGTGTTCAAGGCACAAAGGTACAGCTGAGTAGCTACAGAACAGAATTAAACTCAGTGGCCCAATCTCTACTTTCATTAAGGTAGTACCAAAGGGGCTGATACTAAATATAGTGAATTCTTCTAACTTAAAAAAATGTGCTATGTTATAAATTTCTTATAATTATAATATTTACTTTATTATTTTTCCTCAGGTAGAATTCAGAGACCTAAAATGTTTTCTAACATTTTCTTCCTCACCTCTAAAAGGTAATATTCTTTCTAGTAATGTGAAACCTATATGTTTTGGGGGGAAATAACAAACACATATCTAAATGAGAAGGAAAGGGAAACAACGAATACCAAGCACCAATGTGCAGGTGTTACAGACGTCTATATTATATTTAGGTTATACGGAAAGCAAACTGTGACATTACAAGAGGACAAACGTTAAGATATTTTTACTATGTTTTTCATTTAGTCTCATAGCTGCCTTTCCTTAAAAGGATGTATGTTAGAATTTTTTTTTAACTGTAGGGTAATTGTGAGGTAAAAAGAATGAAAGAGCTATTTGGTGTAGCTATGCATAATACCAAACACACTATCAATTATTTACTCATCAAAAAATTCCAATCCTGCCAGATGACATTTATAGGCCAGGAATATAAAAATGGAAACCCCCAAATACCTCACAATATATTCATATCCTCGTTGGTAAGAGCCTCTTTCAAAGCTTGCAGCTGAAAGAGGTACAATTTGTTCTGCTCTCACTAGTTTCAGTGTGTCATAAAAAGCTGTGATATCTCTTTTTTTGGCTGATAATAATAGCTGTCCCAGTCTGACACTCCATGTTGTAGATTTCCCATCTGAAAAACAAATGAAGAGTCAAGAAATGTCATGGTAGCTGGGTCCAAGAGTCAGCTTTATTTCATTAGATAAAATGGTTAGCAGAAATATCAAACAGATGGTTTCATTCCATTTTTTTTTTCTTTTTTTTCTCGAGACTGAGTTTCACTCTGTGGTCCAGGCTGGAGCGCTACGGCATGATCATAGCTCACTGCTACCTTGAACTTCTGGGCTCCAGTGATCCTCCCACCACAGCCTCCTGAGTTGGTAAACTACAGGCATGAGCCATCACGCCCAGCTAAGTTTTTAAAAAACATTTTTGTAGAGACAGTCTCACTATGTTGCCCAGGCTGGTGTACAGCTTCTGGCCTCAAAGTAATCCTCCCACCTTGGCATCCCAAAACTCTGGGACTACAGGTGTGAGTCACCATGCCCAGCCTGTTTTAATTCTACTTTGAACAACTAAACAAGGCAATCATAAAACAGGCTAACAGATTAAGTATGCATGTTGTTAAGCTACTTAAGTCTGAATATTTATAGCATATTAAAACTGCTTATATTTTAAGAAGTAATTTTACCTGCTGCCAAATAGTTTTCCACCAAATCCCATTGTGACAATTTCCAAGCTGCTTCCACTCTGTATGTGTTTAATTCATCGGTCCATTCAGACCTATTAAAAGAAACCCATATCAACTAAACTTTATTTAAAGTGATATTCAGAGACTTTTCAATGGTTTACATACTCTATTTATTATATTTATTGAATTTACACTATATTGTATTTTGTTCTTAGATATAAAATAATTATCTCTATCCAGGAACTACCCAGAAAATTTTAATCTTTCCATTCTTCAAAAATATTTTTTCACTAATTACTTCTGATAAACCATTTAAAATGCCATTCCTCAACAAATTAAAGTGTGCCATATATTATAGCAGAGTTAATTCCTGAATAATAACTGAGCCCATTGTAAAAATTGCTGCATGCTTAATATGAACAAAGAGCAAAGAAGAAAAAGAGCCAACAGAATACATATAAATTCAGAGGTAAGCAATTCTAATAACTTAGAATTCTGAATTAAATTTAAGACAAAAATACGAGGAGACCAGTGGTACAGGTTAGGGACAGTTGAGAGGTATCTAGAATAATACCAAGAGCCTAAGAAAGTTAGAATGATTTGTCAATGGCATAACAAAGTATATAAAACTAGCTACCTAAAATATATATCTTTTTTTTTTTTTGGCAGAGTCTCACTCTGTCACCCAGGCTGGAGTGCAGTGGCATGATATCTGCGGATTAAAGCAATTCTTCTGCCTCAGCCTCCTGAGTAGCTGGGATTACAGCTGCGCACCACCACACCTGGCTAATTTTTGTATCTTCAGTAGAGGCGGGGTTTCACCATGTTGGCCAGGCTGGTCTTGAACTCCTGACCTCGGGATCCACCTGCCGAGGAGGCCGACCTCCCAAAGTGCTGGGATTACAGGCGTGAGCTACCGTGCCCAGCCAATATATACTTATTTTTAAACTAATTTCAGTCAGTTTAAAATTTGAGTTTGCAAAACCAGTGTGACATAGGCTAATTATTTTTTAAGCATTCTACTTAGGTGACATTGGGATGACCAGTAATATTTGAGATCATGACTACACAGAAGCAGCTAGACTTTCCTGATGTTTCTTTTTATTAAGCATACTGTCTGAATATCTGCCATATGTTAGATCCTAGGCTAGGCACAATTTTTCATTTAATAATCTAATAACACTACATATAGCACATATATATCCATATTATAAATAAAGTAACAGAGAGGCTGCAATCAATATCCTCAAAAGTTTTCCTTGCTCTTTCTGCAGTAAAAACACATAAAGAAAAGATAACAAATGATCTAACAAGTTTCATTTTAAAAAATTCTAAAAATAGCAGATAGAATATGTTCCAATTTTTAAACATAACCACCACCAAAAACAGTTTAGAATAAGGCTAAAGAAATACAACTGAAATGTAATTTTCAAAAGTCCAATTTTGAACAACTTTACAAGCTGACCATCAGACACCAAAATATAAAAATTTCAGAAAAAAAATCTCAGTAGAATTAGGCAGTATTTGTTATCCAAATGTGGGATAACAGATTATTTGTGGAATAACAGGTTATAGAGGGGATGTGTCGCACAAAGCCTTATAGCAAAAAGTACAAATGGCAATCAGGATTAGGCTGTGAAAATGTATCCATATAAATGGGTACATTAAAAAGAATGATAAATAGGATAAGCACAGTCAATATTTTTGGAAAAATATTTGTTTAAATTCAAATAGAGATTGCTGGCCGGGCGCAGTGGCTCACGCCTGTAATCCAAGCACTTTGGAGGCCAAGGCGGGCGGATCACCTGAGGTCGGGAGTTCAACACCAGCCTGACCAACATGGTGAAACTTCGTGTATAAAAAAAAAAAGAAAGAAAAAAAGAAACAAATAGAGATTGCCCCATCCATAATCATTTGCCTCACCATGACACAGCACCCTTCACTGAATATTGACATGTCTTTTTCACAACCCAAGATCAGAAGGCTCTATATATCCCAGACCCAAAGAGAAGAGTAGTCTGAATGTGAAGTCTATGTCAAAAAGAAATATGACACCCCAATTTGAGCCATGACTCTTTCCCATATCTCTGTAATCTATTTATTTATAAGGTCTCTCAACTAATCTGGAGAAACATACCTACAACATGCAAGCATTCCTTCTCTACTTCTGCAAAACTTCCCTTGTCATTTCATAAATTCCACTGCTGTGATACCATCTGACCAACAGTGAACTTCTCTGTCCTCAGACATTGTAGAATGATAGTCTTTATGAATCAGTTTTGGAACCTATACAAACAGTACTTAGAAAAGGCTGGCTTCAGAATCTATAAAAAGCTTAAATAAACCAACAAGCAAAAAACAACCCCATTAAAAAGTAAAGAAAAGACATCAACAGGCACTTCTCAAAAGAAAACATACAAGCACCCAACAAGCATATAAAAAATGCTCATTATCACAATTATTTGAGAAATGCAAATCAAAGACACAATGTGATACCATCTCACACTAATCAGAATAGCTATTATTATTATTATTATTTTGAGACAGAGTCTCACTCTGTTGCCCAGGCTGGAATGCAGTGGTGCAATCTTGGCTCACTGCAACCTCCGTCTCTCAAGTTCAAGCAATATTCCTGCCTCAGTCTCCCAAGTAGCTAGGATTACAGATGTGTACCACCATGCCCAGCTAATTTTTGTACTTTTTTAGTAGAGATGGGGTTTCACCATGTTGGCCAGGCTGGTCTCGAACTCCTAACCCCAAATGATCCACCAGCTTCGGCCTCCCAAAATGCTGGGATCACAGGCATGTGCCACCACACATGGCCCAGAATGGCTATT
The DNA here is from genome assembly GCA_963573385.1 of Cacajao melanocephalus. Classification (NCBI taxonomy): domain Eukaryota; kingdom Metazoa; phylum Chordata; class Mammalia; order Primates; family Pitheciidae; genus Cacajao; species Cacajao melanocephalus. The sequence continues at coordinate 12,434 of CAUYLG010040699.1, forward strand.
ATTAAAAAGTCAAAAAATAACAGATCTAGAATGGGCTGCGAAGAAAAGGGAATGCTTATACACTGTTGGTGGGAATATAAATTAGTTCAGCCATTGTGGAAAGCAATGTGGAGATTTCTCAAAGAACTGAAAATAGAACACGCAGCAATCCCATTACTGGGTATATCTCCAAAGGAAAATAATTCATTCCACCAAAAAGATACATACACTTGTATGTGCATTGCAGCACTATTCATAACAGCAAAGACATGAAATCAACCTAAATGCCCATCAACGGTGAATGAGATAAAGAAAATGTGGCATATGTACACAATGAAATACTATGCAGCCATAAAAAAGAATAAAATAATGTCCTTTGCAGCAACATAGATGTAGCTAGAGGCCATTATCCTAAGTGAACTAACACAGAAACAGAAAACCAAATACCACATGTTCTCACTTATAAATGGGAGCCAAACATTAGGTACACATGGACACAAATATGGGAACAATAGACACTGGGGACTACAAGAGGTGGAAGAAGAAGCGAGGCAAGAGTTGAAAAACTATCTTTTGGGCACTGTGCTCAATACCTGAGTGATGGGTTCAATTGTATCCTAAACCTCAGTATCATGTAATTTGCCCTTGTTACTAACTTGCACATGTACCCCTAGAATTTAAAATAAAAGTTGAAAAAAAAAAAAGAAAAGTTGGCTTCAGAGTAGTCTAAACACAGTGGCCTGTATATTCTTTGGTTAACTGAGATCCCACTCCCTTTTGACTAGATTTTACTTCCCAGAATAGTCATTTAGAGTCTGGTGAATAAATCAAGAAATATAGCTCTCAGCTGTCACAGCAAAGCAGCTTCAAGAGCAGTGCCAATCTCCACATTTAATCTCCATACTGGAAGAACTACTCAGCCATAATTTTTGCCACACATACATATTATTTTTTGTACAATTTGATTTTTTATAATAAACCCACTTTCTTTAGGAGAGGAAGGCTGTTTTCACATTCATCAATCATTTAGGGTAAAAATCAATGCACACAGTCTACAGTGATAGTCCACAAATCAGTCACAAAGTTCACTCCCCCACCTCTAGTACAGAAAATAACTGGTACTGATACCGTAAGCAGAGCACAGATGCCCTTTGAGGCCCGGGAAGTCCCATGTAAGCCTCACCAATAGCAGGTGGGTTCTGGAAGTTTCCTGTGTTAGGGCAAATCTAATTCAAGGATGGCTCTTTTGAGAGAAGATAAGCTGTTAAGTGGCAGACTGACTATAAAAAACTTGAGGGGAAAAAAATTTGGTGCTTGTCTCCAATACCATGAAAACGCATAAAACATTGATTACTCACTAAACATTAAGTCATCTAATTCACTAATTAAAAATTCCCCATTCAGATTAAATAACAAAAGGAAATCATTCTTTTTAAAATATTACCTGTTAGCATGCACTCCATTCACCTGAGTGATGACAGTAGACAGCTGACCAAGACCTAACATGGACTTTACTACACCATGATAATGAATGATCTAGAAATTTAAAAATATTTAAAATACCAATTATCACTTCAATAATAGCTTGGGAACCAAAAACAGTTTAACTGATATTCTTTAAAAATTACTATTTACTTGATTGCACTTACTTTCTTTATTATTATTATTTAATTTTTTTTTGTAGAGACAGGGTCTCGCCATGTTGCCCAGGCTGGTCTCAAACTCCTGGGCTCAAGTGATCCTCCTGCCTCAGGCTCCGAAAGTGCTGGAATACAGGCATTAGCCATGGTGCCCAGCCACACCTTTCTTAATTTAACAATTGACTTGCTTACTTACATGGCAGGACCCCCAGCAATATCCTAACACATTTAAAGTAACATAAATAAATGTAGACAATCTAGAAAATCTCAGATTGAAGTTATTATATCTTTCCAGATTTGGACTACTTTTTGATTCAGAACAAATAAAAAAGTATCTAGTATCTTTGATATTCTGTTTAAAGATTGCCATATTTCTCACATAAAAATTAAAGCTCAAAGGTCTTGATGTTTTAAATATGGATTTGGGGATTTAGAAACTAAAAAGTTAAGGAGGATTATGTAATATCCTTTAAAATGAAAACAAGATTGTGAAAAACAAAGAACTTATATATTGAGCTTCTGAGAAACATGTCCAATATGACAAAAAGCAATATCCCAAAATTAGAATATAAGGCAAGATTATAAATTAATGATTCTAAACCCCTTTCTGTCCCAGCAGACAGACAACTTACTCTCATTACTAGCTATAACTCAGTGATTCTACAGGACCATTTCAGAGACCTCCAGGTGGGTAAGCAGGAGTGGGGTGGATGTATAAACATGAAAATGTTTCTCAGGCTATGGACAATCCTTATTTCTGCAAATTGATGCATGACTTACACTTTCAATAGCAAACTAAAATTATATACATTTTCGATTTATTAAATGTACATTTCAATACAGATATACTCCATAATAAATCTCATTCATTTAGGGGATTTCTAAAGTCATACAAACATAGTATTGGAAGGGATTTTTAAAATCATCTAGTAAAGCCTCTATTTTTATCTGTCAGGAAACTCAAGCTCAGAGAGAGTTAAATATTTTCCAGACACTCTGTGACACTGATAGAAATAGTATTAAAACTAAGGTTTCCAGATTTCATATTCAGGGCTATTTTCATTATGTTGCCTTTCAATTATTATCTTACCTGGTCTGGTTCTAGCTGAATAGCCCTGTCATAACAAGCAGTGGCATCCCTCAGCAAGCCAAGGCTTTCATGTTCAAGAATCTGTTCTTTTAGAGATGGTTCTGCCTTTCTAATTGCGCTGACTCCAGCCACTCCATCAGGTTCATGCATAGCAGCATACAATTTCTTTGTTCAATGATTAAAAAACAATCAAAAACAGGAAAAACACAACTGAAAATAAAACTACAAAGCCATCTGTTTATATTGAAAGAGGAATTTTTTGAGAAATTTTTCCTCAAAGTAATAGGAAACATTTGTTTCATGGCAGAGTCACAGTAAAATTATAAACTTATTTCCAGGCATTCTATTCCGTCAACATTCTTAGTCTTCTTAAATACAAATTTACATCAACAGCTGTTGCTGACCATAGGATTATGAAGAACCTCAGGATCCTAAAACTCTCTAGATCCAAATGATAACATATTCTGTTGAATACAGTTTATAAGAGTTTTATTGAATTTTTAATTTTTTAAAAATGTAAATAAGCATTTTAATATATTGTTATTGAGATGCCTCCAAGAAAACCAAGACAGCAATCTGGGCTCAAAGGAGATGTTAAAGCTAAAGATAAAAATTTAGGAATCAATTAGCACAAAGAGTCTCTTACAACATGTGAAAGAATGGGATATTCTAGGAAATTGATAAAGAAGAAAAGAAGGCTGAGCATAAAGACTAGAGTTTCTATATTTATCAACAAGGAAGAGCTGGCAAATGAAACAGAGGAGAAGAGAGATAACTTGGAAGAAAACTGGAGAATAAAATATCCCAGAAGCCATGGGAGAAAAGCAAATGTCTTAATGAGAAAGGTATGTTCAATGATACTGAGGTTAAGAAAATGAGGGCTGGGAAAAATTTACTGGATTTGGTAACATGTGGCCACCAATTTTCTTAGCAAGAATAGTGTCAAGAGAAAAGAAAAAGAGAAGTCTTGTTGAAATAGGCAGAGTGAATGAGGAACAAAGAAACAAGTGATTACAGTATAGGGAAAATAGACAATCCTTTCAAAAACTGGTTATGAAGTTCCGGAAACCGAGAGATGGGATGTATCTAAAGAAGGTAAGATCAAGGGAATTATAAAAAGTTAAGATAGGCTTTACTAGAGCATGTCTATATGCTCTATATACTCTGGTTCACAAAGAGAAATTAATTACACTAGAGAAAGAAGGAATATATGAAGAAGTTACATCTGGAAATTGAGAACACAAGTAAAAAACTTCAATTTTGACAAGAAGGAATCCTTCCTTAAAAATAACAGAAGAAGCCAGGCATGGTGGCTCATGCCTGTAATCCCAGCACTGTGAGAAGCCAAGGCAGGTAGATCACTTGAGGTCAGGAGGCCAGCCTAGGCAACATGGAAATTCCCATCTCTACTAAAAATATAAAAAATTAGCCAGGTGTGGTGGTGGTGCCAGTGGTTGCAGCTACTCAGGAGGCTGAGGTGGGAGGATCGCTTGAGCCTGGGAGGTGGAGGTTGCAGTGAGCTGAGATCGTGCCACTGTACTCCAGCCTGGGTGATAGAGTGAGAGCCTATCTCAAAATAAATAACTAAACAAAATAACATAAGGGAAGAAAAAGAATACGGTGCAGATGCTGTGCATTTGCAGATTTTTCCTAATGAATGATGAAGCAAGATCATCAGCTGGAAGCAGGGAAGCAAATTAAAGGTAAGGGACAGTCATCTTGAAAAATGAGAAAGTAGCCTTACTAGAGAAACCCAGCAGACCTGAAGGTAATGTTAGAGTTTTAAAGATGTTTGAGATCATGAACTTAAAGTGAAACCAGTTATAACACCCACTGTGTAATTTTTCTCCAGCTGCTTACATGGTTGGAGTTTTACAAAGGGAGTACAACACAGTGGGGAAAAGACAAGATATTGAGCATCACACTAAGGGAATGATTTTAACCATGAACCACAGACTTAAAACTAGACAAAGAGGAACACAAAGACAGGAAGGGGCTAATATTCATCTTAAGACTGCAAGTTACTAATTTTCCAGTTCTTTTATCACACTTTGCTTTTTGATTTCAAAAGCCCACCAATCTTGAGCTCTCATTTAATTCCACTGTATTCGCCTCACCTGCCTTTACTTTCTTTTGTCCCCTACACAATCATAACATTGCCTAAACCATTATTTCACCAGCATTTTCATGCCTGATACCTGACATAAACAGTACTTCCCCACCACTCATTCACTCCCAAACTCAGGACCACAACTCTCACAAGGAGAACAGTAATTCCTTGAATCATAGCCCTTCCAAAGCCTCCTCCACAACTGCCACAGGCGTTTAGCTAAAATGCCATTGTGACCACAACACTTCCCTAGTTCACACTCTCCAAGAAATTTGGGCAACTTAAAAAGTCCTCTGTTATTTGTGATCTTTCCTCTGCCATTCCAAAACTGACACTTTACTCTTTGGCATATGCCATGCTCTTTTCCAGCTCCACAGAGATGCCTCTACTTACAATGTCTTGCCTCCCTATACTGCTCATTTTTTATGACACCATCTCTAAGAAGCCATTCCTGACCTCTGGCTCATCCACTTCCATCTCCCACCCTACTCCACATGGATGAGTTAAGTGTCCTTCCTCAGGGTACGTGTATGTTACTGCATTTAAAATATTTTGCCAAATTGCTGTTTATGTATCCCCACTAATCTATATGCTTCCAAAGTGCTTATAAATATCTAGAGCCTAGCACAGCATCTAAAACATTCAAAAAAATGAACAGCATAAATATAAAAGACTGGCTATATGAATTTTCATTATTAAATTCACTATATTAACTTCAAACCTGTAAAAATCCAAGATGTTCTTGAATATTTTGCTTCTTTTCTGTAATAAATGATTCAAAGTGCATTACAGCTCGTGTGTATGCTTTGGAGCGAAAGGAAGCTACAGCCAGAGCATCCTGGGGTATGAGGTCTAGAAAACGGGTTACACTCTGATAGTCTTCATAATCCACAGTAGATACTAGATCAGAAAAAATAAGTTGAGTAATTAAGACTTACAAGATAAAATTTTAAAAGTCCAATTTAAGTATTTAAGTTCAATTTACTTCACTAAACAAATTAATCTGAATGTATTAGGTTATCATATTTAGAATGTAACTAACAACAGAATGATCGTTCAGAGAGTCTTGCTCCAACTCTACCATTATTACTTACCTTTCTTTGGATAGTCAATAAACTAACTGAGCCTCAGTTTCTTTATCTATAAAAGGAAAACATTAGTGCCTGTCTTGCTTTCCTTACAATGTTGTTGGTGAGGATTAAATATAAATCTATTATTAAATTTTGAAAAGATATAATGGTGATACAAAAGATACAAGATTAGTTATTTTTTTTGATGACTATAAAAAAATGATTAAATTTAGCTATTTTATAGGGAAAGTGCAGAACTATAGAAATAGCCTCTTTTTTTTTAAAGTTTAGCATGATTTGTTACCAACCTATTTTTCCTTGGGTTGCCAAATATACAGTACCACCTATTACAACAGAAATTGAAAGTAAAAGTGCCTTCAAAGTAAAACCACAAGTACTTTAGGATAATTTTTCAGGAGTGTACAAAAAGACAAAAATTAAAAACTTCTAAATGAGAACAGTCTAGTTTACAAATTCTTATTTAAAACTTCTAAATTTTAATGATCATAACAGTGAGTAGAAAACAGAAAACAGATTTTTTCAAAACTTAAAACAATTAAGGTAGTATATTTTATTTTTATTTATTTATTTACTTTTTAAAAAATTTATTTTGAGACAGGGTCTCACTTTGTCGCCTAGGCTGCAGTGCAGTGGCATGATCATAGCTCACTGCAGCCTTCACCTCCTGGGGTAAAGTGATCCTGCCTCAGCCTCTTGAGTAGCTGAGGCCACAGGCATGCGCCACCACGCCTGCTAAATTTTGTACTTTTTATGTTGCACAGGCTGGTCTCAAATTTCTGAGCTCAAGTGATCCTCCCACCTTGGCCTCCCAAAATGCTAAGATTACAGGCACAAGCCACCACACCTGGCCTAAGGTAGTATATTCTAAAGAGATTATATTTAAAATAAGGTCCTTATTTACATCAAAATTTATAGATGATTTCAAATTATAATTTTTTCTTTTGAGACAGGATCTCAGTCTGCTGCCCAGGATAGAGTGCAGGGGTGTGATCTTGCCTCACTGCAGCCTCAAGCTCACAAGCTCAAGCCATCCCCACACTTCAGCCTCGAGAGTTAGCTGAGATTATAGGTGCACACCACCACACCCGGCTAATTTTTGTATTTTTTTTTTCTAGAGATGGGGGTCTCTACAAAAATGTTAAACAAATGTTAAAGGTATTGTATTTTTGAACCATTACAAATGTTATTCTTAAAAGCTAGAATTTTGGCCGGGCATGGTGGCTCATGCCTCCCAGCACTTTGGGAGGCCGAGGCAGGTGGATCACCTGAGTTCAGGAGTTCGAGACCACCCTGGGCAACATGGTGAAACCCTGTCTCCACTAAAATACAAAAAAATAGTAGGATGTGGTGACGTGCACCTGTAGTCCCAGCTACTCAGAAGGTTGAGGCACAAGAATCACTTGAGCAGAGGTTGCAGTGAGCTGAGGTTGCAGTGAGCTGAGATCATGCCACTGCACTCCACTTTGGACTACAGAGTGAGACTCTGTCTTAGAAAAAAAAGAAAAGCTAGAATTTTAATTACAGTGTCAGTGAAAATGGTGATAATAGAGTGTTTGGTTTTATAGTACCAGTTTGACATGCAGAAATAAAAACAAACAGGCTGGTCATGCTGGCTCACGTCTGTTATCCCAGCACTTTGGGAGATCAAGGAAGATGGACTGTTTGAGCCTACAAGTTGGAGACCAGCCTGGCCAATATGGTGAAACTCCATCTCTACTAAAAGTACAAAAAATTAGCTGGGCATGGTGACGCATGCCTGTAATCCCATCTACTCAGGAGGCTGAGGCATGAGAATCACTTGAACCCAAAAGGTAGAAGCTGCAGTGAACCAAGATCGCAACCACTGCACTCTAGCCTAGGTGAGAGAGAGACTTGGTCTCAAAAAAAACATTAAAAACAAACATTTAATTGTTAAATATGAAAAATATGTTAATAGCCTCATTCCAGACAAAAACATTCCCCAAGTAGGTGATAATTGGAAAGTCCAGAAAATTTTAGAAAAATTGTAAACTATTAAGCTTAACAACAGGAATGTATCTACTTTAACAGAACAGAGGGAGATGCTCACAAATTGAGAATTATGGAAATGAAGGTCTCTTTAAGGATTGTTAGTCAGTTTTTCAATTAGCCTGAAAGCCTTTACGAAAAACACTTGATGTCCGTGAGAACAGCTGAGATATAAGGCCAGATTATAACCATCCACTTATTGCAAGAATGGAAAAACAAAAGGTTCAAAGAAAGTAACAATATCCATTAGTGTGTGATGAATATAATTCTTCTCATAAATGCTTATATCAGAGAGACAAATTAGCAGGTGTCATTTTTAAATCAAGATACTTCTTTGTAAAAGTTGTAATGTCACAGGAAAAAAATTGTAAGATATGGCAGGGTATAGTGTAGTAATGCACAGTAAGCATATTTGGACAGCTGGTTAGATACCAAACACTACAAGACACAAGAAAAATAAACAAAAATAGCTTCTCTATAGGCCATAAAATAAAAGTAATATCTCCCCTGAAATTTAAAACTTAAATGTGAAAAAGATTGCAAAGAGTATTTTCCAGGTGAAAACAACAAAGACCAGAGTACACACACACACACACACACACAAATAGTGAGGGAACATGTAATAAGTTACCAGTGAGGATTAGGTTAATAACAATATTATCATCTCATTTATTTCACACTTTATAATTTATCTATTTATCATCTCATTTAATCCGCACAACAATCTCCTAAGAGAGATAATATTAACTCCATTTTGGCCATTTGTGGTGGCTCACGCCTATAACCCCAGCACTTTGGGAGGCTGAGGCAGGTGGATCGCCTCACACTAGGAGTTGGAGAGCAGCCTGGCCAACATGGCAAAACCCCGTCTCTACTAAAAATACAAAAATTAGCTGGGCGTGGTGGCACACACCTGTAATCCCAGCTACTCTGGAGGCTGAGCCAGGAAAATCACTTGCACCCGGGAGGTGGAGGGTGCGCTGAGCAGAGATTGTGCCACTGCATTCCAGCCTGGGTGACAGAGTGAGACTCCATCTTGAAAAAAATTAATAAATACAAATAAAAATATTAACCCCATTTTATTCAAAGAAAAATTAAATAACGTGTCTTGTCCAAGTGAGATTAAGAAGAGAGAAAGGTCTTATGACTAAAAATTCACTGTTTTTTCTCAGTGAAAAGGCCACAGTATTACCCATTTCAAAAATACACAAGACAGCCAGGCACGGTGGCTCACACCTGTAATCCCAGCACTTTGGGAGGCCAAGACAGACGGATCACCTGAGCTCAGGGGTTTGAGACCAGCCTGGCCAATATGGCAAAAGACCGTCTCTACTAAAAATACAAAAAAAATTAGCTGGGCATGGTGGCAGACACCTGTAATCCCAGCTACTTGGGAGGCTGGGGCAGGAGAATTGCTTGAATCTGGGAGGCAGAGGTTGCAGTGAGCCAAGGTCACACCATTGCACTCCAGCCTGGGCAACAAGAGCAAAACTCCATCTCAAGAAAAAAAAAAAACACACACACACACACAAAAATACACAAAACAAGGTATTTTTTAAGCTAGTGCTTAAATTATAGAACTGATAGGCCAAGCGAGGTGGCTCACGCCTGTAATCCCAGCACTTTGGGAGGCCAAGGCAGGCAGTCACAAGGTCAGGAGATCAAGACCATCCTGGCCAACATGGTGAAACCCCGTCTCTATTAAAAATGCAAAAGTTAGCTGGGCATGGTGGCACACGCCTGTAGTCCCAGCTACCTGGGAGGCTGAGGCAGAAGAATTGCTTGAACCCAGGAGGCAGAGGTTGCAGCAAGCCAAGATCGCGCCACTGCACTCCAGCCTGGCAACCAGGCATGACTGTCAAAAAAAAAAAAAAAAAAAAAAAAAAAAAGAACTGATAGAGGGAAGAGCTAATTGGTGAATAGTTGTAAAAAAGAAATAAACAGAAGTGGTAACTCACCCATTGAGTCTACCTTATTTCTGTTTGATTTGCTGTGTGGACATTTCTCAGCTTTCAGTGTCTGAAACTTGTGCCTTGCCCACTGTGTGAGATGGTCAAGCATGGAGAACACAGTCTGTGTACTGAGTTGACACAGATCAGATGCAATGTCTTGGGTATTTATGGTTTGCTGATCGTCATGCTTTAGAACTGCCATAATTTCTGCATAAACCTATGAGAACCATTTTATAGTTAATAATAGTATCTATATAATACCATTTAACTATTGTATGACATTTAAGACTAACCATTCTAAGGCAAAAATTTTCAAAAGAAGAAACACAATCAGCTGGCTCATGCCTGTAATCCCAGCACTTTGGGAAGCTGAGGCAGGCTGATTGCCTGAGGTCAAGACCAGCCTGGTCACCATAGTGAAACCCTGTCTATACTAAAAATACAAAAAAATTAGCCAGGCATGGTGGCACATGTGTGTAATCCCAGCTACTCAGGAGGCTGAGGCAGTAGAATCACTTGAACCTGGGAAGTGGAGGTTGCAGAGAGCCAAAAGCACCACTACACCCCAGCCTGGGCAACACAACAAGGCTTCATCTCAAAAACAGAAAAAGAAAACATAATCGATCGATAATATACTACTGTTCTTATTTATAATTAAATCAATCAAAGATTAGTCTAAAAAGAAAATATACCATAGAGTCACTAAAGAAAATTTAAAAACATTTTTAATATTCCAGATTATTTAATAAATGATGAAATTTTCGTTACTAATAGTGAAAAAATCTTACAGTAATGTCTCTTACTATATGCAAAATTAATTGCAGAGTAAATGAAGGACTAAATGTAAAAATAGAAGAATTAAAAGAATATATAGGCAAATAAGCTCATGGCATAAGATAAGGCATCATATAAAAGGCTTAAGATCCACAATCTATAAAAGATGTATAAATTTTACATTTACATTTAAAATTTCTGCATGGCAAAAGGTGCAAAGGTTAAAAAGAAAATGATTAAGTTGGAATAATTTTTGAAAATATGACTGGCAACAAATTGGTGGCTAGAATATAAATAGAACTTTCATCAATTAAAAGGATACACACAGCCAGGTGCAGTGGCTAATGCCTGTAATCCCAGCACTTTGGGAGGCCAAGGCGGGCGGATCATGAAGTCAAGAGATTGAGACCATCCTGGCCAAAACGGTGAAACCCCATCTCTACTAAAAACATAAAAATTAGCTGGGCATGGTGGCGCATGCCTGTAGTCCCAGCTACTCGGGTGGCTGAGGCAGAAGAATCGCTTGAAGCTTGAACCCAAGAGGCAGAGGTTGCAGTGAGTGGAGATCACACCACTGCACTCCACCCTGGAGACAGAGTGAGACTCCATTTCAAAAAAAAAAAAAAAAAAACAGAACAAAACAAAACAAAAAAACCACACCACATAGGCAAAGATATGTAAATGAACATATATAGCCATTCATAGATCTACATTTCCTACGAATACGTAGCCTTTCTAATACTAATTACACTGGAGAAAATAAGTTTCACATGTTCAAAAACCAAATAAGATGATTTATGTCACCTCCTGCTGATCTTCTTGATTACAACCCAGTAAGACATACACCAGAATATGTGGAAGAAGATAGATGGTCACTTTGAAATCGTGCTTCATCATAATGCTACAGCAGGTGAAAATTTTACTGGCAAGCTCATGCCGAACCTGTAAACTCAAAATATGTAAAGACAGTAAGTAATTTAATACACTTTAGTCTATTGATTAAATGTCAAAAAGTAGCATGTGAGATAACTTGTCACCAAGTATTCTTTTTTAAATTAAAAACAATTTAAATTAATTTTTAAATTAAATTATTTGGGGTTAAAGTCCAATTTTGTTATGACTTAACCTTCAATTTGCTAACATTATTGAACTCTAAATTTTAAAGAGTTTTTTTCTTCAGGCCAGGAGTGGTGCTTCACGCCTGTAATCCCAGCACTTTGGGAGGCTGCGGCAGGTCAGGAGTTTGAGACCAGCCTGGCCAATATGGTGAACCTCCACCTCTACTAAAAATATAAAAGTTAGCCAGGCGTGGTGGTGGGCGCCTGTAGTCCCAGTTACTTGGGAGGCTGAGGCAGGAGAATTGCTTGAACCCGGGAGGCGGAGGTTGCAGTGAGCCAAGACTGCGCCATTGCACTCCAGCCTAGGCGACAGAGTGAGATTCCGTCTCAAAAAAAAAAAAAGTTTTTTCTTCAACTACAAAGCCAAAAACCAAAGGAACCCCACCATATTCCAGAGCTGAAAACAGTTAACAGTATTTCACATTTCACACATTGAATTTTCATTAAAAAAAAGAAAATGTCTCGAAGTAACCAACTACAAATTAGCATAATGATATTTTAAAACAATAACAGAAATGTTAATTAAAGGCGGGGCACAGTGGCTCACACCTGTAATCCCAGCACTTTGAGAGGCTGAGGTGGACAGATCACCTGAGGTCAGGAGTTCAAGACCAGCCTGACTAACATGACGAAACCCTATCTCTACTAAAAATACAAAGATTAGCCAAGTGTGGTGGCTCACACGTGTAATCTCAGCTACTTGTGATCCTGAGGTGAGAGAATCACTTGAACCTGGGAGGTGGAGACTGCAATGAGCCCAGATTGTGCCATTACACTCCAGCCTGGGGGAGGGGGGGAGGGAAGGAAGGAGAATTAAAATAAAAAATTATAAATTTTAAATCTAATGTAAACATTTTCTTGGAACACAGAGTATCTTTTGTCTGTCTGGCATGTAAAAATTTCTCATTAAAAAAATAGAAATATATCTCTGCTTTTTCCATGAAAGTTCATTTTAAAAATCTTTATTTTCATTTTAGAGAAAGTTCAGATAATATAACTTCTTTTAGAAATGCCATTAGAGTACATCTCTTTATTGAATGTCTTTTTATTATGTAAAAAACTCTGATATAGCATTACATCCTTTTACACAGTATTATTTATCAATATAAAATGAACAGACATAATGTAATTTTATACACACATTAAGACCATAGTAATTTTCTTGGTAAAACAATTACTTTTCACTCAGAAACTATTATTAGTAACTACAGAGAAATTATTACTCTCTATTAGTAAACATTTTCTTCAAAAATTTCTATGATTATCAGCACAAATACTTCAATGACTATTGTGTGTGCTATGCATTCAGAGAGATGTTCTGGTTTTCTTTAGAATTTCTGTTCAGTTAACAAACCGAACAGGGTTTCTTACCTTTGTTATAAGATAACCTGCCCAAGTTGCTGACCATTCTGCAAAATTACTACCCAATTTACTTAAGTAAATTGGCTTCTTTACTCCAGACCAATCGGTTGACTTCTGCGAACTCTTGTATCTGTAATTATGAAAAATTTGAAAATTTATTTAAAAAATCAATCTGTTTAGAATTTTAGTAAATTACAACAACCCCTTCAGTGACTACTGCAGTACTGACTTGCCTTTAATGAAATCTGCCTACCTTTTTTGCATATCCTTCTTAGGGGTGAAGCAGATTATTCTTGCACACCTAAAGTACTTTGAAGGATTTGAGTCTGCCTCTTCCTCTTCCTCAGATCCTTCCAACTTTATTCTTGTATAAGAAAAACCTGTTCCTTTGAAGTTCAAGGCACCCAGGCATACTACTATTTTCTATTCCTCATTATGGGCAACTACTCAACTCACTGATTACCAAACTCATTGATAACTTTAGCACATTGCTCAGGGTTTTCTTTCTTCCCCAGTGTTATTATCATCCAAGGTGACTTCAATGTCTAGCTGGAGCATTAATCAAGCTCAGAAGTTTTTAATGACTTTCTCTTCTACTTATCAGGGCTCAGGAATTATCAGAGCTCCCATGCTAATTCAAATAATTTCTTCACTTCAAAATCAATTATTTAGACATCTCATTCTATGGTCATAGTTTCCTAAATTTCCAGTTATTTCACCCAGTTACTCCAGCACATCCACTCTCTCTTGTTGAGATCTTCTGTTCCGTGACCCTGCTGAACTCTCCTGATCTATGACACCCTCGTCTCTTTTTGCCTCTTTCCATAACCATCTTAGTCTATATGGTCTTTCACTTCTAGCATTATCTTGGTAATATCCCCTACCCACTCCATTGCCACACTGTATTTTCCAGTGGTATCCACTTGCTAACCTCCCAACCTTGAATAAGTCTAAATATTTGCCTTTACTGAAATGATACTCAGGCCAGTGCACTGATACAGGAAAATCACAATCCACTTATCAGATGAGTACTACTATGTATTCAGTCTTCAATGTCAGTGGGCCTCTAGGAAATCCTTCTAAGTTTTCATTATTGGCTCTCTTCTGTTTTCCAGTGGTTATTTCAAACCATCACCACTATCCTAAAGTGACCTACACCAACTCCATTGCCACATTCAGCCAATGAGGTCATCTCCTATACCACCTATTTCACAGAGTAAAAACAAAATCATTGCTTTGTGCAATGAAATCCGTAAACTTAGCTGTGTTCCATCCATTATTTTATCTTTCCCTATTACAAAAAAAGAGATCTCATTCCTTCTCAGTCTAATTCCCTGTCAGGGCCATGGCTCTCCCATTCTGGATGTTCCTTGGGTTCCTTACTATATCAATTATCACTTCTCTCTTACATTACTTCAAAATGAACCTTTCTATTTGCTCCTCAGCATTAACATTTAAACATGTTCACATAGCTCTCATCTTACAGCTACCTCTGTGTAGGATATTTTTGAGTGGCATGGGTTTCTTTCAAATCACCAATAAAAGCCTAGGAAATAATAAATAAATGCCCTATACTCGAAGTCTTATACCCAAATTTTGTGTGTGTGTGTGTGTGCGTGTGTGTGTGTGTATGTATGTGTGTGTGTGTATAAACTCACTGTATTCTGAGTTTCTGACAGTTGAAAAATCCAATAATCTCTCAGTTAACCATCATGCTAAACCAGGAAAAAAAACTCAAATCCCTATTTTGAATAATCACAAGTATAGTTCTCTAGATGATTTTTATCAAATTTATGGTAAATTTGGCTAGAAAACTACTGATACTGGGGTTACAAGCCAGGTTCTGCCCAGTAACATCCTGATGTTTTCTCCTAAAGATATTTCTATGGTGATTTTGAACTGTAGTTTTTCTGTCTGGTTCTAAATTTCAATCTCCCAAGTACAGCCATCCTTTAATCCAGATTTAGTGATTACGTATAAAGAGCCCAATTTTAAAACAAACAAACAAACATAAACTAGGGAGTATAACTTACAGGCAGCAAAAACATGAATATGCTTTTAAGAAAGTCTGTATCTCCCTAGGTCCTCTGGAGTAAATATCAAGCAGTCCAAGCTATAAAATTGAGCTACAGGTTAACCTGGTATTTTAGTGTTTCATACAAAAGAGAGTCAATGGTATTAAAAATGCCCTCTACCAATCTCTAATTTTTCTGTAGCTCCAATTTCAACAAGCAGATCCCAATTAGGTAAATCTCCTAACTTCCATCATTGAGGAACCATTTGAGAGGTTACTCTAAGTGCTTAGGTATAAAAGCTAAAGATCGAAAGAATTTTCATTGCTTTGTTAAGATCACACTTTTAAATGACCACTTAAAAGTTGCTTCCTATGAAAAAATAACAAGTAGGCAAAAATGTTGGCTTCTACTTCTTATGAAGTAGATGATAGCCACCCTCACAAATTCTCCCTGCAAAAACAAAGAATTTATTCAGCAAGCTAGGACTGAATAAGCGTTTACTACTGAGAGTTAACTAAATATCAGGCACTTTGCTAAATACTTTTTAATATTATCTCCTTTATTCCTAACAATAATCATACAAAGTGGATAAAATTATCCATGTTTTTCAAATTAAAAAATTAAAACCTGGAAATGTTAAATAACTTGCCCAAGACTTCAGGAAGCTAGCAAATGCAAAGCCAACATCCAAATCTAGGCCTGTGTGACTCCAAAGGCCATAAACGGTCCAGTAGATCTCAGAAATTTTTTAACATCTACAGGTGCTTTACAAAATATAGACTAAGAAAATGGGGAAAGTATGGAGTCCTCAAAAATGAAAAATCCAAATTTTAACTTTAGTCTTTTACTTATTTAATAATACTAATAGTGGCTGGGTGTGGTGGCTCATGCCTGTAATCCCAGCACTTTGGGAGGCCCAGTCAGGTGGATCACTTGAGACCAGGAGACCAGCCTGGCCAACATGATGAAACTCCATCTCTACTAAAAATACAAAAAGCAGCCAGGCATGGTAGTGTGCGACTGTAATCCCAGCTACCCAGGAGGCTGAGGCAGGAAAATCACTTGAACCCAGGAGGCAGAGGCCACAGTGAGCTGATACTGCATCACTGCACTCCAGCCTGGATGACAGAGCAACACTCTGTCTCAAACATAATAATAACTCTTTAATAAGGTGAATAATAATGCTAAATAATCACTTCTTTAATAATGATAGTCATAAGACATAAAATGACATTTAAAAGATTTGTAAGTATAAAAAATTATCTAGGAAATAAATATTCATACCTTGGGGCTTTTATAAAGAATTTTAGTATAAGTCTAGGCACTTTCTAAGGCTCAAAGACATTATTTGTCCAAAGTCACATATCTAATATGCATGGTACCTAGGGTACCAAAAAGTACTTTCTAAATAGAAATAATTTATACTTGTATGCATTTTTATTTTACTTATTTTTTTTTTTGAGATGGCATCTCACACTGTCACCTGGACTGGAATGCAGTGGCGCGATCTTGGCTCACTGCAACCTCTGCCTTTCGGGTTCAAGCGATTCTCCTGTCTCAGCCTCCCAAGTAGCTGGGATTACAGGGGCTGACAACCATGCCCAGCTAATTTTTTGTATTTTTAGTAGAGATAGGGTTTCACCATGTTGGCCAGGCTGGTCTCGAACTCCTGACCTCGTGATTCACCCGCCTCAGGCTCCCAAAGTGCTGGGATTATAGGCATGAGCCACCACGCCTGGCCTAATTGTATGTATTTTTTAAAATATGAAATACTTCATGAATTTACATATCATCTTGCACATTTCATCAGTCCTAACAAAGTCATTTAAATTTTTTAAAAGATAAATACACTTTTTTAAAAGTAGAAGGTGAAAATATGTTCATGAGGAGAAATTGAGAGTAATGTAAATCTTGAATTAGGCTTACTAAAGACTTTCTGACTAGCTTTAAACTCTTAAATTGCTGTATTAATTATACCTATCAAAGAATTCGACTCACATTCGGCTTAAAGTACATTCTTTCAATGTACTCCTGACCGTTGAACTTTTTAAAAATCAATCCTTTGAACTTCAGTAAACTTATCTGAATATTTAAAGTTGTAGTAATTTAACCCAATGAGCAGACTACATTTCTCATCTAGACAAGATTATAAGCATCAATCACAGTGAAAGATACATATAAGGAGATACTAAAACACTTTTAATGTTAAAATCTATGTAAAAAATAGCATTAATTTTATATCGTTAAAAACAATTTTATGAAAATACATTAAATAAGCCACTAGGCACAGTGGCTTACGCCTGTAATCCCAGCACTTTGGGAGGCCAAGGCGGGTGGATCACCTGAGGTCGGGAGTTTGAGACCAGCCTGACCAACATGGAGAAAACCCGTTTCTACTAAAAATACAAAATTAGCGGGGCATGGTGGCACATGCCTGTACTCTCAGCTACCCAGGAGGCTGAGACAGGAGAATCACTTGGACCTGGGAGGCGGAGGTTGTGGTAAGCAGAGATCGTGCCATTGCACTCTAGCCTGGGCAACAAGAGCAAAACTCTTCTTTCAAAAAAAAAAAAAAAAAGAAACAAAGAAAATACATTAAATAAGCCTACATACCTGGTATTTAGATGAGGTTCTAGTATTTCCCGAACATGCTCAGGAAATCTCCTCCACAATTGGTGACCTGGGCCATTGGTCTCCATCTCTCTACAGTCATAAATAGAAAGCAACTCCTACAAATATATATTTTATATTTGCGAGTCAGATGTAAAGTAAAGCAGATAACTCTTTATATTTGTCAATGTTCTACATATTTTAGTTATAAAAATACAGCCATAACTCATTTTATTGCATTTTGCTTTATTTGTGCTTCACAGATACTGGTTTTTTTGTTTTGTTTTGTTTTGTTTTTTGTCTGTTTGTTCTTTTAGAAATAGAAGGTTTGTGGCCAGTATGCATGGAGTAAATCTATCAGTGCCATTCTTCCAACAACATATCCTCACTTCATGTGTGTGTGTCACATTTTGGTAATTCTCAAAATATTTTGAACTTTTTCATTATTACTATATCTGTTATAGTGATATATGATCAGTGATCTTTGATGTTACTATAGTAATTGCTTTGGGGCTCCACAACCTGTGCCCATATGTCAGTGAACTTAATCAATAAATGTGGTGTGTGTTCCGACCAGTCCACTGACCAGCTGTTCTGTCCCTCTCCCTCTCCTTAGGACTTCATATCCCCAAAGACACAACAATATTGAAATTAGGCCAGTTAATAACCCTATAGTGGCCTCTAAGTATTCATATGAAAGGAAGAATAGCACATCTGTCACTTTAAATGAAAAGCTAGAAATGACTAAGCTTAGTGAAGAAGGCATGTCAAAAACCTAGACAGACAAAAAGCCAGGTGTCTTGCACCAAACAGCCAAGTATGAATGCAAAGAAAAAGTTCTTGAAGGAAATTAAAAGTGCTACTCCAGTGAAAACTTCAACAGTCTTATTGTTGATATAGAGAAAGTTTTAGTGGTCTGAACAGAAGATGAAACTAGCCACAATATTCCCTTAAGCCAAAGCCTAATCCAAAGAAAAGCCCTCATTCTCTTCAATTCTACGAAATCTGAGAGAGGAGAAGTTGCAGAAAAGAAAGTCTTAAGTGATACGACTCAAGGGGCACTTCTTAAAAAACAAAAAGTTTGAAGCAAACAGAGGTTGGTTTGTGAGATTGAAGGAAAAGAAACTGTCTCTATAACATGAAAGTGCAAGGTGAAGAAGCAACTATTGATAGAGAAGATACAGCAAGTTATCCAGAAGATCCAGCTGAAATTGTTCTATTCTGTTAGAAGAAAATAATATCCAGGACTTTCACAGCTACAGAGGAAAGGTCAATGCCTGGCTTCAAAGCTTCAAAGGACAAGTAAATAACTCTCATTAGGGGCTAATACAACTGGTGACTTTAAATTGAAGCCAATGCTCATTGACAATTCCATACATCCTAGGGCTATTAGGAATCAGGCTAAATCTAAATCTACACATCTACTACATACCCATAAAAATTGAAAACTGAAACAATAAAAGTAAAAAAAAAAAAAGAAACAAAAAATTATATGAAATCTACTCTGCCTGTGTTGTAAAAATGCAGTGACAAAGCCTGAATGACAACGCATCTGTTTATAGCATGGTTTACTGAATATTTTAAGCTCACTTTTGAGGCCTATCAGTCATAATAAAAGATTCCTTTCCAAATATTACTGCTTATTGACAATGTTCCTGTCACCTGGGAGCTCTGATGGAGCTGTACAAGGATATTAATGTTGTTTTCGTGCCTGCTAACACAACATCCATTTTGCAGCCCATGGATCAAGGAGTAATTTTTTTTTTTTTTTTTTTTTTTAAGACAGAGTCTAGCTCTGTCACCCAGACTGGAGAGTGCAATCTTGGCTCACTGCAACCTCCACCTCCCAGGTTCAAGCAATTCTCCTACCTCAGCCTCCCAAGTAGCTGGGCTTACAGGCACCTGCCACTACGTCTGGCTAATTTTTGTATTTTTAATAGAGATGGGGTTTTGCTGTGTTGGCCAGGCTGGTCTTGAACTCCTGACCTTGTGATCCACTCGCCTCAGCCTCCCAAAGTGCTGGGATTACAGGCATGAGCCACCACGCCCAGGCTCAAGGAGTAATTTTGACTTTGAAGTTTTATTACTTAAGAAATACATTTTATAAGGTTACAGTGACCACAGATAATAATTCCTCTGATAGATCTGGGCACAGTAAACTGAAAACCTTCTGAAAAGGATTCACTATTCTAGATGTCATTAAGAATATTCATGATTCATGGGAAGTCAAAATATCTATCAACATTAACAGGAGTTTGAAAGAAGTTGATTCTAACCCCTCCTGGATAACTTTGAGAGGTTCAAACCTTCAGTGGAGGACGTAACTACAGATGTGATAAAAACAGTAAGAAAACTAGTGTCAGAATTGGAGCCTGAAGAAAGGACTGAATTACAGCCTTCTCATGATAAAACCTGAATGGATGAGGAGTCACTTTATATAAACAAAGAAAGTGGTTTCTGGAGATGGAATCTACTGTGGTTCCACTCAAGATGCTGTGAACACTGTTCAAGTGACAACAAAGGATTTAGAACATTACATAAACTTAATTAAGCAGTGCCAAGGTTTGAGAGGACTCATTCAAATTTTGAAAGAAGTTCTACTGTGGGGAAAATGGTATCAAACAGCATCACATGCTACAGAGAAATCTTTCATGAAAGGCAACTGATGTGGCAAACTTCGATGTTGCCTGATTTTTTTAAGAAACTGTCACAGCCATCCCAACCTTCAGCAACCACCCCCTAATTAATCAGCAGCCGTGCGCATTGAAGCAAAATCCACCAGCAAAACCATTATGACTTGCTGAAAGCTCAGAGGAGGGTTAGCATTTTTTAGAAACAAAATATTTTTAAATAAAACCATGTCCATTGGTTTTTAGATATGCTACTGCACACCCAACAGACTATATAGTATAGTGTAAACATAATGTTAACATGCACTGGGAAACCGAATAATTCATGTAACTAGCTTTATAGAGATACTTGCTTTATTGTGGTGGTCTAGAACTGAACCCATACTATCTCTGAGTTATGCTTGTAAATAGAAAAACAAACAGAATTTTATGGTTTTAGAGCTGTGAACTTCCTTAGGACATTTATTTCAATGCCTAGAACAATTTCAGTAACTCACTTAGGTCACAAAGCTGAGGCAGTAGTATACATTTGTATATACATACAAAAATTTTAAAGTATCTATACCTATAATAATCTGTTAAGAGATATGCTTCTGTATGCTAAAATGTTTATCATGAACTTTTATAACTTTGATAAAAGTGAGAATTCAAACAAGTAAGAAGAGTTTCACAAGTACAGAATTTACAACTTTCTTATTTGAATTAAACAATTTAAAGTCACTAATGACTATATCCATTCTTACCTGAATGGCATAAGCAGCTGAATCTTGAGCTCGGCTGTTATCAGCATATGCCAGGTAAGCTCTTGTTAGCTCCATCAATAATCCATAGGCAAAGCTTAAATCTTCTACTCCAGTCTCAGAAAAATTAAAAAAAGAAAATTCCAGGATAGCTGGTATAAATTTTCTTAAGGTATATTGTTTCTTTCATGGTGAATTTAACTTAACTGCCTAAGTGAATTTAACTTAGGCAAAGGAAAAGACAGTGAGGTCAAATTAAGTTTGGTAGCAAGACTAAAATATAATCTGTAGCTAAGAAGCCAAAATGTAAAGCTTTTTAGGCTACTTCTAAAGTGTACAAAAAATTATTCGACTTTTCCATAGCTCTGACAATTTGTATTATTTGTTTTTTAATCGTTAAAAAAGCAAAATGTAGGCCAGGCATGGTGGCTCACGCTTATAATCCCAGCACTTTGGGAGGCCAAGGAGGGCAGATCATGAGGTCAGGAGCTTGAGACCAGACTGGCCAATATGGTGAAACCCTGTCTCAACTAAAAATACAAAAATTATCCAGACATGGTGGCACATGCCTGTAATCCCAGCTAATCAGGAGGCTAAGGCAGGAGAATCACTTGAATCCAGGAGGCAGAGGTTGCAGTGAGCCGAGATCACACCAGTGCACTCCAGCCTGGGTGACAGAGCGAGACTCTGTCTCACACACACACATACACGAAAGCAAAATGTATACACAGTATCCACTAAATTGCATTCTATAGAGCCCGAGTCACTTGAGAAACTCTAAGAAATAATTTTAATATACCCATATATTGTATACTATTAGAATTTAATTCCTACAGATTCACAATGCACATAGATACATTAAAAGTCAGTTTCACCTTTAATTTTGTTCCCCAAACTCATTTGACTACAAAACATTTTTATGCACACACTTTTGTAATATCTTGGAAACTAGTTTTCCATGGAAACACTAGCAATAATGTTTAAAAAGTAATATTTAAAGAATTGATTAGGCTTTAAGTATTGTCATTATTATGTTAGGAAGCTTTATTTACAAGAATACAACACCCTAGGTGGGGCTCAAACTTTATTGCTTTTGGTTAAAGGTTTCTGCAATAATATTAAGAAATAAACTCCAACTTTAACTAACTGTCTTGTTCTAGGTCAAGTTGTCACTAAAGATAATCTGAATAGTTCTTTGTAAATGGAGTATATAAACCTCAATAAGACAGAGAACTCTTTTTTTTAAATTTTTTAAATATATATTTTTTAAAAAGACGGGGTTTCACCATGTTGGTCAGGCTGGTCTTGAACTCCCAACCTCAGGTGATCTGCCCGCCTTGGCCTCCAAAGTGCTTGGATTACAGGCGTGAGCCACCACACCCAGCTGAGAACTCTTTTGTCATTCTGAATTTCCACTACTTACCACAAACGTAAAATCTTTTCCTTGAGTTTCAGTTGTTGAAAAATCTAGTCGACCTGGATCTAT
Organism: Cacajao melanocephalus; assembly: GCA_963573385.1. Classification (NCBI taxonomy): domain Eukaryota; kingdom Metazoa; phylum Chordata; class Mammalia; order Primates; family Pitheciidae; genus Cacajao; species Cacajao melanocephalus. The sequence continues at coordinate 35,038 of CAUYLG010040699.1, forward strand.
CGCCCCCAGTTCCCCTAAACATTCCCCACAGAGCAACCGAGCTTGAGAGTTTGCATCTTGGCAACCTTTCAAAAGCACTGTCACCAACTGTGAGATAACAGGTTCTACTGTTTCACTGTCTGTTGCATACTTTATCAATTTTTCCTAAAATAAAAGTAGAAAGAAAATTTAAACATACTTTCTACAAACTAGTATGTTTTCCTTTACTAGGAAGCTTAAAAATATTAAGGAATATCTAACATAAATATTGACAAAATTAAATTTTTGTATCTGCAATCTTTCAGCTAGTTTTTGATGAGTTCACATAATATAGTTCACAATATGTCCTGTAAAATTAGAATTGTTAAATGTTTGAAAGACTTTAATCATTAATCCCTTAAACAAGCATTACCGTGTATTATATCAGTATACAAAAAAAAAAATCAGTAAAACAAGTCTTAACAAGTTCACAGTCTAACAGGAAAACAAATAACTAAAATATCGTATGATATGTACAATAACAAACATTTATATAGCAAAGAAGCAATGAAGGAGATAAAAAAACGAGTAACTTTTAAAGGACAGTGGACAAATATTTCAGTAGATAGGGAAGTAGGAACAAGAAGTTTCATTAAAACAAGAAGTTTGAAAAGTGTATAAAAACTAGTAAAGAAAGAAAAAAAGATATAGAAAAGGGTTCTGTGAGGATGGGAAAAAAAAAGATAGGAAGAAATGCAGCCTAATGATAAATATGTTAATTCTAATAGTCTTTTTTCAGCTATGTCTTCAGGATGCTGTAATAAATAAAATGTTAAGAAGAAACTATTCTCAAGCCAGTGGAGATTTAGATATCCTACTTGTGTGATCACTTTAGAACTACTTCATTTATATTATTTTCTTTCTAGCAAAAGTAAAGCACATAGAAGCGTCTCAAACTCCATGTGAGAAATATAATGAGTAATACAAATTAGAGTAATACATTTCAAAAGAAAAATGAAAAGACACTTATTCGTATCCAGAATCTTCAATAGCTGATTTCTTAAATAACATTACAGGGTAATTCAGCTGCAAAGACACACATACACCCACCCTGGTAATCAGTTAAAAGCAAACCTCAGGTAACAAGTGTCACTTATTATCATATACTAAATGTTCATATATACTTGGGTCTATTTCTAGACCTTCTATTCTTTCCCACTAGTCCGGTTATTCATACACCAGTTATCTCTTTGTTATCACTGTAGCGGCTACAAAGTATATTAATGTTTGGTTGGGCTACTATATTCTCATAATCTTTTTTTCAGAGGGGGAGTTTACTATTTTTACATGTTTATTTTTCCAAATAAACATTATAAACCTCCTACAGTTAAAAAAAACTTTGATGGCACTTTCATTGGGGTTGCATTACATTAATTAACCTAAGGAGAATTGAAATCGTTATAAAATTGAATCAACCTACCCAATAATAAAGGGTTGATATAGTTCAGATAACTGTCCCCTCCAAATCTCTTATTGAAATGTGATCCCCAGTGTTGGAGGTGAGACCTGGTGGCAGGTGTTTGGGTCATGTGGGTGGATCCCTCATGAATGGCTTGGTGCCATCCCTGTGGTAATAAATGAGTTTATTAGTTCAAGTGTAAGCTGGGCTCCATTAGTTCAGGTGAGAAATGGTTATTTAAGAGTGTGGCACTCCTCCCATCACTTTGCTGCTCCCTCTCTCATCATGAGATATGCCAACTCCCCTTACCCTTCCGCTATGAGTAAAGGCTCAGGCTTGCTGAAACCCTCACCAGAAGCAGAAGCTGGCACCATGCATCTTGTATAGGTTGCAGAACCATAACCCAAATAAACCTTTTCTTTTTAGTAAATTATCCAGCCTGAGGGTAATATATTATAATTCCTTTATAGCAAAGCAAACAGACTAAAACAGTGATGGTTTCCATTTAGTTAATAATCTATTACCTATGACCCTTTTGTGTCTTTCAGAAGCGTTTTAAAATCTTCCTCTTGTTGGTTTATGCATTTCTTGATTATTCTCAACTACTTTGTTTTCTTGTTGCTATCGTATATGGGGTGTTCCAAAAAATTTTCTACCTGGTTACTGCTTCTTATATGAAAACTATTAATTTTTATGTTAATTTCATATCCCCTACTTTACTGAATTCATGTTTTATCAGTGTTTCTCTATAATTTCCAAAGTATATTAGCATAAAAAACAAAGATAGTTTTACATCTTTTCCAATTCTTAAGTCTCTGATTAGCATATCATCTGTAAATATTTACATCTTTTCCAATTCTTATGTCTCTGATTGCTTTCTTTTGCCTAAATTCCTTAGTCAATATCACCAACTGAATGTTAAATAGTGCAGATAATAGGAAGCCTTGCTTTCAGTGGGAATGCTTCTTGTTTCCCATTAAGTATGTGTATATGTATATGTGTATATGCTTCCCATTACGTATGTATGTATACACATATATAAACATGCATATACACATATATAAACATGCATATATATGGACACATTTATTATATATTAAGTTAATATTCATCAATTTCTGTTTTCTTGAGTGTTTTCATTTGAAGTAGGGGATAAAATTTGTCAAAGTCTATTTGGCATCTATAGAAATAGCACTATTTTCTCTTTAGATCTATTAATATAGTGAATTATATTCATGAATTGCTAAGTATTAACTATCTTTGCAGTACTGGAATAAAATGCAGCTGGTCATGGGGTAATGTGGGTTTTTTGTTTTTGCTTGTTTTTCTTGGAGACACAGTCTCGCTCTGTTGCCCTGGCTGGAATGCAGTGGCATAATCTTGGCTCACTGCAGCCTCAAACTTCCCAGGCACAGCAGTCTGAGATTGACTTGGGACATTCTAGCTCGGTGGGGGGTGGGGCATCTGCTATTGCTGAGGCTCCCATAGGCAGTTTTAACTTCACCTGAGTAAACAAAGTCACCAGGAAGTTTACACAGCGACTAGGCAGAGCACACTGCAGCTCAGCAGGGCCTCTGCAGGCAGAATATATCACTAGATTCCCTCCTTGCTGGGCAGGGCATCTCTGAAAAAAGGCAGCAGCCAGTCAGGGACTTGTAAGTAAAGCCCCCACCTTCCTGGGACAGAGTCCTGGGATAAAAGGCAGTTGTGGGTACAGCTTCAGCAGACTTAACCATCCCTGTCTGACAGCCTTGAAGAGAGCAGCAGATCAAGTATTCGAGCTCTGATAAGTGACAGACTGCCTCCTCAAATGGCTCCCTGACCCCCATGTGTCCCCCCCTGTATCCTGTGTATCCTCCCAGCATAGGCTGACAGATACCTTGTACAGGAGAGCTCTGGCTGGCATCTAGTGGGTACCCTTCTGGGATAAAGCTACCACATGAAGGAAAGGCAGCAATCTTTGCTGTTCTGCAAGTGATTCCCAGGCAAGCAGGGTCTGGAGTGGACCTCCAGCAAACTCCAGCTAACCTACAGCTAAGGAGCCTGACAATTAGAAGGAAAACTAACAAACAGAAAGAAATAGTTTCAACATCAACAGAAAGGATGTCCACTCAGAGACCCCATCCAAAGGTCACCAACTTCAAAGACCAAAGGTAGACAAATCCATGAAGATGGGAAGAAACCGGCACAAAAGGGCTGAAAATTCCAAAAACCAGAATGCCTTTTCTCCTCCAGGGTATTACAACTCCTCACCAGCAAAGGAACAAAGCTGGACAGAGAATGAGTTTGACGAACTGACAGAAGCAGGCTTCAGAAGGTAGGTGATAATAAACTTCTCCAAGCTAAAGGAACATGTTCTAACACAATGCAAGGAAGCTAAGAACTTTGAAAAAAGGTAGCATGAAATGCTAACGGAAATAACCAGCATAGAGAAGAACATAAATGACCTGATAGAGCTGAAAAACACAGCACAAGAACTTCATGAAGCATATACAAGTTTCAATAGCCAAATCGATCAAGCAGAAGAAAGGGTATCAGAGATTGAAGATCAACTCAGTGAAATAAAGCGAGAAGGCAAGATTAGAGAAAAAAAGTGAAAAAAAAATGAACAAAGCCTCCAAGAAATATGGGATTATGTGAAAAGATGAAATCTATGTTTGATCAGTATGCCTGAAAGTGACAGACAGAATGAAACGAAGTTGGAAAACACTCTTCAAGGTATTATCCAGAACTTCCTCAACCTAGCAAGGCAGGCTGACATTCAAATTCAGGAAATACAGAGAACACCACAAAGATATTCCTCAAGAAGAGCAACCTCAAGACACATAATCGTCAGATTCACCAGGGTTGAAATGAAGGAAAACATGCTAAGGGCAGCCAGAGAGAAGGGTCGGGTTACCCACAAAGGGAAGCCCATCAGACTCACAGCGGATCTCTCGGCAGAAGCCCTACAAGCTAGAAGAGAGTGGGGGCCAATATTCAACATCCTTAAAGAAAAGAATTTTCAGCCCAGAATTTCGTATCCAGCCAACCTAAGCTTCAGAAGCGAAGAAGAAATAAAATCCTTTACAGACAAGCAACTGCTAAGAGACTTTGTCACCACCAGACCTGCCTTACAAGAGCTCCTGAAGAAAGCACTAAACATGGAAAGAAACAACTAGTACCAGACACTGCAAAAACATACCAAATTGTAAAGACCATTGACATTTTGAAAAAACTGCATCAACTAATGGGCTAAACAACCAGTTAGCATCAAAATGGCAGGATCAAATTCACACATAATATATTAACCTTAAATGTAAATGGGCTAAGTGCCCCAATTAAAAGACACAGACTGGCAAACTGGATAAAGAGTCAAGACCCATCACGTGCTGTATTCAGGAGACCCAACTCACGTGCAAAGACACATATAGGCTCAAAATAAAGGGATGGAGGAAGATTTACCAAGCAAATGGAGAGCAAAATAAAGCAGGGTTCACAGTCCTAGTCTCTGATAAAACAGACTTTAAACCAACAAAGATCAAGAGACAAAAGGCATTACATAATGGTAAAGGGATCAAAGCAACAAGAAGAGCTAACTATACTAAATATGTATGCACCCAAGACAGGAGCACCCAGATACATAAAGCAAGTTCTTTCTTTTTTTTTGAGACAGAGTCTTGCTTTGTCGCCAGGCTGGAGTGCAGTGGCGCGATCTCGGCTCACTGCAACCTCCGCCTCCCAGGTTCAAGGAATTCTCCCGCCTCAGCATCCCGAGTAGCTGGAACTACAGATGTGTGCCACCATGCCCAGCTAATTTTTGTATTTCTTTAGTAGAGACGAGGTTTCACCATGTTGGCCAGGATGGTCTCAATCTCTTGACTTCATGATCCACCCGCTTTGGCCTCCCAAAGTGCTGGGATTACAGGCATGAGCCACCATGCCTGGCCTATAAAGCAAGTTGTTAAAGACCTACAAAGAGACTTAGACTCACACACAACAATAGTGGGAGACTTTAATACTCCACTCTAAATATTAGATGAATGAGACAGAAAATTAACAAGAATATCCAGGATTTGAACTCAGATCTGGACCAACTGGACCTAATAGACATCTACAGAACCCTCCACGCCAAATCCACAGAATATACATTCTTCTCAGAATATACTACATCACACTTATTCTAAAATTGACCACATAATTAGAAGTAAAACGCTCCTCAGCAAATGCAAGAGAACAGAAATCATAACAGTCTTTCAGACCACAATGCAAACAAATTAAAACTCAGGATTAAGAGACTCACTCAAAACCACACAACTAGATGGAAACTGAACAACCTGCTCCTGAATGACTACTGTATAAATAATGACATGAAGGCAGAAATAAAGATGTTCTCTGAAACCAATGAGAATGAAGACACAATGTACCAGAATCTCTGGGACACATTTAAAGCAGTGTGTAGAGGTAAATTTATAGCACTAAATGCCCACAAGAGAAACGAGGAAAGATCTAAAATCGACACCCTAACATCACAATTAAAAGAACTAGGGGAGCAAGATCAAACAAATTCAAAAGCTATCAGAAGACAAGAAATAACTGAGATAAGAGCAGAATACTGAAGGAGAAAAAGACACAAAAAAAATCCCTTCAAAAAATTAATGACTTCAGGAGCTGGTTTTCTGAAAAGATCAACAAAATAGATAGACTGCTGGCCAGACTAATAAAGAAGAAAAGAGAGAAGAATCAAATAGATGCAATAAAAAATGATAAAGGGGATATCACCACCAAAGCCATAGAAATACAAACTACCAACAGAGATTACTATAAACACATCTATGCAAATAAACCAGAAAATCTAGAAGAAATGGACAAATTCCTGGACACTTACACCCTCCCAAGACTAAACCAGGAAGAAGTCGAAACCCTGACTAGACCAATAACAGGTCTGAAATTGAGGCAGCAATTAATAGCCTACCAACCAAAAAAAGTCCAGGACCAGTCGGGTTCATAGCCGAATTCTATCAGAGGTACAAAGAGGAGCTGGTACCATTCCTTCTGAAACTATTTCAAACAATATAAAAAAAGGGAATCCTCCCTAACTCATTTTATGAGACCAACACCATCCTGATACTAAAACCTGGTAGAGCCACAACTAAAAAAGAAAATTTCAGGCGAATATCCATAATGAACATCGATGCGAACATCCTCAATAAAATACTGGCAAACAGATTGCAACAGCACACGTTAAAAAGCTTATCCATCACCATCAAGTAGGCTTCATCCCTGGGATGTAAGGCTGGTTCAACATACACAAATCAATAAACATAACCCATCACCTATACAGAACCAAAGACAAAAATCACATTATTATCTCAATAGATGCAGAGAAGGCCTTTGACAAAATTCACCAGCCCTTCATGCTAAAAACTCTCAATAAACTATGTATTGTTGGATCGTATCTCAAATAATAAGAACTATTCATGACAAACCCACAGCCAATATCATACTGAATAGAAAAGAACAGGAAGCATTCCCTTTGAAAACCGGCACAAGACAAGGATGCCCTCTCTCACCAGTCCTATTCAACATAGTATTGGAAGTTCTGGCCAGGGCAATCGGGCAAGAAAAAGAAATAAAGGTATTCAAATAGGAAAAGGAAGTCAAATTGTCTCTATTTGCAGACGACATGATTGTATATTTAGAAGATCCCATTGTCTCAGCCCAAAATCTCCTTAAGCTGATAAGCAACTTCAGCAAAGTCTCAGGATATAAAATCAATGTGCAAAAATCACAAGCATTCCTATACACCAACAACAGACAAACAGCCAAATCATGAGTGACTTCCCATTCACAATTGCTACAAAGAGAATAAAACACCTACGAATACAACTAACAAGGGATGTGAAGGACCTCTTCAAGGAGAACTACAAGCCACCGCTCAAGGAAATAAGAGAGGACACAAACAGATGGAAAAACATTCCATGCTTATAGTTAGGAAGAATCAATATTGTGAAAATGGCCATAATGTCTTAAGTAATTTAGATTCAATGCTATCCCTAAGAAGCTACCATTGACTTTCTTCACAGAATTGGAAAAAAAACACCTTAAATTTCACATGGAACCAAAAAAGAGCCCGCATAGTCAAGACAATCCCAAGCAAAAAAAAAAAAAACAAAGCTGGAGGCATCATGCTACCTGACTTCAAACTATACTACAAGGCTATAGTAATCACAACAGCATGGTACTGGTACCAAAACATAGATATAGACCAGTGGAACAGAACAGAGGCCTCAGAAGTAACACAACACATCTACAACCATCCGATCTTTGACAAACCTGAAAGAAACAAGCAATGGAGAAAGAATTCCCTATTTAATAAATGGTGTTGGGAAAACTGGCTAGCCATATGCACAAAGCTGAAACTGGATCCCTTCCTTATACCTTACACAAAAATTAACTCCAGATGGATTAAAGATTTAAACATAAGACCTAACACCATAAAAACCCTAGAAGAAAACCTAGGCAATACCATTCAGGGCATAGGCATGGGCAAGGACTTCATGACTGCAACACCTAAAGCAATGGCAACAAAAGCCAAATTTGACAAATGGGACCTAATTAAACTAAAGAACTTCTGCACAGCAAAAGAAAATACCAGTAGAGTGAATTGGCAACCAACAGAATGGCAAAAAAATTTTGCGATCCACCCATCTGATAAAGGGCTAATATCTAGAATCTACAAAGAACTTAAACAAATTTACAAGAAAAAACCCCATCAAAAAGTGGGCGAAGGATATGAACAGACACTTCTCAAAAGAAGACATTTATGCAGCCAACAAACGTATGAAAAAAAGCTCATCATCACTGGTCATCAGAGAAATGCAAATCAAAACCACATTGAGATACCATCTCATGCCAGTTAGAATGGCAATCATTAAAAATCAGCAGACAACAGATGCTGGAGAGGATGTGGCAAAATAGGAATGCTTTTACACTGTTGGTGGGAGTGTAAATAACCGTTGTGGAAGACAGTGTGGCAAATCCTTAAGTATCTAGAATTAGATTGACCCAACAATCCCATTACTGGATATATACTCAAAGGATTATAAACCATTCTATTATAAAGACACATATACACGTATGTTCACTGCAGCACTGTTCACAATAGCAAAGACTGGGAACCAACCCAAATGCCCATAAGTGATAGACTGGATAAAGAAAATGTGGCACATATACACTATGGAATACTATGCAGCCATAAAAAAGGATGAGTTCACTTCCTTTGCAGGGACACGGATGAAGCTGGAAACCATCATTCTCAGCAAACTGACACAAGAACAGAAAACCAAACACCACATGTTCTTGCTCATAAGTGGGTGTTGAACAATGAGAACACATGGACACAGGGAGGGGAACATTACAAACCGGGGCCTGTCAGTGGAGGGAGAACTAGGGGAGGGATAGAAGGGGGTGGCGGGCTAGGGGAGAGACAGCATTAGGAGAAATACCTAATGTAGATGACAGGGTGACAGATGCAACAAACCACCATGGCACATGTATACTTATGTAACAAACCTGCACATTCTGCACATGTATCCCAGAACTTAAAGTATAATCATTAAAAATAAATAAATAAGGAGAGAGATCCAAGATGGCCGATTAACAACAGCTCAGGATTGTAGCTCCCAGTGAAAGTGCAGAGAGCGAGTGGACGCCGCACTTTCAGACGAATTTTTGTTGCCCACAGACTAGGAGATTCCCGGCGGAGGAGCCACA
>CAUYLG010040701.1:0-53071 GCA_963573385.1 Cacajao melanocephalus
TGATGTAATAGACAGGTATTTCAAATGAATCTACAGATTCAAGGCCATACCAAACAATAGCCTAACAGTTTAGGAAAACAGATGTTAATACCCTTTATTTTTTCAACCATTGTGGAAGACAGTGTGGCGCTTCCTCAAGGATCTAGAAATAGAAATTCCATTTGACCCAGCAATCCAATTACTGGGTATATACCCAAAGAAGTATAAATCATTCTACTATAAAGACACATGCACACGTATGTTCATTGCAGCACTGTTTACAATAGCAAAGACCTGGAACCAACCCAAATGCCCATCACTGATAGACTGGACAAAGAAAATGTGGCACATATATACCGTGGAATACTACACAGCCATAAAAAATGATGAGTTCTTGTCCTTTGTAGGGACTTAGATGAATCTGGAAGCCATCATTCTCAGCAAACTGACACAAGAACAGAAAATCAAACACCACATGTTCTCACTCATAGGTGGGTGTTGAACAATGTGAACACTTGGACACAAAGAAGGAAGCATCACACACTGGGGTCTTTTGCGGGGGCTACAGAATGGATAGTGTGAGGGAGGGTAGGGGAGGGAAAACATGGGGAGAAATGTCAGGTATAGGTGATGGGGGTATGGTGGCAACAAACCACCTTGCCATGAATGTACCTATTCAACAATCTTGCATGATCTGCACATGTACCCCAGAATCTAAAGTACAATAAATAAAAAATTAATAATAATAATACCTTAAGCAAGCTCCTTAACTTCAATAAGTTAGTATTGCCTCATCTGTAAAATGGGGGTAAGACCACCTCCCATAGCACTGTTGAGAGGATTACACAAGATCATTAATGAGAAAGTACTTGGTAATGCTGAAGAATAAACCTAATAGAATGCTTAAGCATGGTAAAACCCTTAATTTCAGCAGTTGCAAACAATAGCACACTGCTTCATATTATTTGGGCCCATGTCTATTTTTCCCCAAAGATGAAGTCCTTTGAGAACAAAGATATTATCTTATTTCTAGTCTGCTTCCCAAAGTTTGTGACTTAGTAAGTGAAAATAGGTGTTCTAAAGTCTGCTGAATGTCTGAATAAATGAAGATGAATGGAATGAGTGCATAATGGTAACAAAAAATTAAATGAATAAATTCCTTTTCTGATTTGGGGAAAATATTTGCCAAAATATTTTAGTAGTGGAGAAAAATGTTGACTATTGTTGTCAAATAGAGAACTATTCAAAGGTAAGGCCATAGAATGTACAGTAAACTCATAGAGACAAAAGTGTTCAATGTAAAAGTCACACAATTCTTTGGCCTCATATGACCTGGAAACAAATGATCATTATTCACTAAGGAATATATAAAGAAGGACATCTGCATGTGATGATCAAATTACAGTTAAACCAGCCAGGCGCGGCAGCTGATGCCCATAATCCCAGCACTTTGACAGGCCGAGGTGGGCAGACCGCCTGAGGTCAGTAATTCAAGACCAGCCTGGCCAACATGGTGAAAGCCTGATTCTACAAAAAATACAAAAATTAACTAGGCATGATGGCAGCTGTCTGTAATCCCAGCTACTCAGGAGTATGAGGCAGAAGAATTGCTTGAACCCAGGAGGCAGGGTTTGCAGTGAGCCGAGATTGTGCCATTGCACTCCAGCCTGGGCAACAGAATGAGATTCCATCTAACAAAAAAAAAAAAAAAAAAAGAAAAGAAAAAGAAAAAGAAAAAAGAAAAGAAAAAAAATACAATTAAGTCCTGCTTACAATTAATCTCTGTAAGCAGACAGAAACTTAACGCTAGACAAATGAGGAAGCTGAAATTACTTTTTGCACTGTTGTCCTGACACAATTAACAGCATGAAAAGCATACATTAAGTAAGAATAGGACCTGAGGTCCCCCAAAAACTCTTAATTGAAATAATGTATCATTACAAGTTTATCTAAAAACCTCTAAATGTGTGAGTAAACCTTTTTAAATCTGTAGGAAGAGGGTGGTTGGAGGGGAGGAAAAATAGGTACTTCTGAATGACAAAATGAAGAAAATAATGTTACCTTCAAAATTAATTTATAAAGTCAGACTTCATTGATCTCTGTATGTAAATCATCTGAAAGAGACAGAAAGACTCCCAGGTCAATAAGACCTGAATGCCACCTAATTGAGTTCATTAATGGATCTAAGGGAAGAATATACCTATGCAATGGAGAGTTGGTCAGCCAGTGAGGTGGAGGCAAAGAGTCTCTGAGGCAGTGTCTGGCAGTGCATGTCAGAGCTCTATTCCCTCTATTCTATTGGCTTTACCAGTACAACTTTATGAGGGTATAGGCATCTAGTAATTACATCCTTTATGTGGCTAGATGGACAGCAGGCTTCAGACCACGAGGTCATTAAACTTCAGACCAAGTATGGTCACCAGGTATATTCACCAATATCCAGTTCCTCTCTACTGTGAGATACACAGAGATGGTTGCACCTCACCTCCTTAAACTTACCTATGACCGTTTTATTTACTTTAGCCAATGAACGTGAGGTTAAGCAATATATATTACCTCTTGGTGGATTTGTAAAAGCCAGTGCAAGATCCTTCATCATTCCTTTCCCTTTGCTGAAACAATTCCATGAAGTACACCCTCTATCATCTTAAGTTCCTAAGTGAAGATGGCTTAGAGCCAGATACTCACCACTTACTGTGGACACAACGTTTGAGAGATAAATGCATCTTAGAATTTAAGGATACTGAGATTTTGTGGTTATCTGAACTGGCATTAAGCTAGCCTACTCAGACACAGGTGAGCTTAGGGTTACCATTTGGCTCCCCTTATAATTTCTGTACTAAGGGATCATGAACTAGTTAGGGTATATGGAGATTTAGTCAGCTTACAAGCTTTTTTTGCATTAAAATTAATAAACTATAACAAGTGTCTGTTCATCTCCAGCAGTGCCTTGTGGGCTTTGCTATTATGAAGCAGTATTCCCAAGTTTGAATAACTCTGGGATGTTAGCAAATTAAGAATTTTTGAACTTGCAAAATAAAAAGCTTGACCCTGGAGCTTGATGAGTTCACAAAGGTGACTCTCCCACTTTGAAGAATCTTTAAAGTCATGTGGCTCTTTCTAACCACATCTAACCCACGGCCACATCTGTTAGTAGAAGAGTTAACAGTAGCCACTGATTTTTTAAATTTGAATAACCTACTGGGGTCTTATATTCCATGCATTTTAAAGGGCAATCTGAGTTTCTAAAATTTTATTGCACATCTACTATATACCAGACCATTTGCTTTTATTCAAATACAACTTCAAAATTTACATGAAAGCCACATAAGGTAAATGTAATCCATTCTCAATTTACAGATGAGAAACTTGTAGTTCACGTTAAGTAACTGATTACACAGCTAACATGAAGCCAGAATTTCAACTCAGGTATTCTAGGTCCAGAGGTCTTCATACACTCTAAAGAATTTAATTGGATGTTCCTAATTCAGCTAAAAGAGCCTCCTGTATGCAATAATTTGGTAAACATGTCCCTATTTACCTCTTCTCTATGGTACTTAATTTGTTATATGCTGAATACATAATATTTCTATTTTTGATATTATTCATTAGCAATAACAAACAATACCCAATAATGAGACTAAATAACATAATTCCTACAAAGCTAAAGTGAGTCATATGCAATAAATTATAAGAAACCCCCAAATAACTCTAAAGGATGATAATTGAATATGTATTTGACACAAATTTGCTTAATTCATTCCAAAATGGTTTTCCCTGACTCTGTGGTCATTGAACTAATCAATATAATCTTTCTTAAATAAGTAGCCAATATATATGGCTCTCAGAAGACAGGTCTATAATATTCTGCTTTAAGACAGACATGGTACTACAGAAGAGACAGGATCAAAGCAATTGTGAATATAGATTCCACATCATTTGCCTGTGTTTTTTGGTGCCATCTGGTTCCTCCAACCTTCATAAAGAAATAAATATATCATAACAAACAGAAGACCATATGAAGGTCCTAGTGTAGCACAGGCATATAATGGGTGCTCATTAAATCTTAACTCTCTTCCTGTTTCTTTTGTTATTTTATGTTAATCTGGATAGGTTAGGTTTGTTGTAAGAAAACAGTAAACCTGAAGTCTCAGTAGCTTAATAATACAAAGTCTAGTTCTCACTCATGCTACATCATTGCAGGTTAGGGCACTCAGATCTATATAGCCATTCAAGGGTCTAGATTAACAGACTCTACATTTTGTGGCTACAACATCTAGAACATGAGGCCTCCTTGATCCCTGTGACAGGAAAAGAGAATGGTAGAGGGAAGACAACTTGACATTTCTATGCTTTGATCTGGGAGAGACATATATGCCTTTTCCTACCATCTATTGGCCAGAACTAATCATATAGCCCTGTCACCTGTAAGGGGAACTAGTAATGTGGAGTGGCAGATTGGGATAGCCTCACTGTCTTTCCCATGCCTTCCCTATCCCTATAAATGAGGTGGATCTCAATAAAGGATAGTGATAAAAATACTATCTGCCGGTAGGCCCTCTAAGAGACCTTTAGCAAGGCTCAAGCAGCTTTCAGATCATCTGTCCCAGATTTAACACAGAATGAATTAGGTTTTGGTTAGACATGGCTAGAATCACCACACACTGTTTCATTTTTCTCCTCTGACTAAATTATCCAAAGCTGGAGGTCTCTTTGAACTGACTATCTAGGCCAAATGATCTTACTGATTCTGCTTTTTTGTTTAGGTTCTTCCTAGAAGTACAACAAGCTTAAGTCCCAAAGTTGCAGGGTGATGTGAACCACTGCATTAATTATTTACATGTTTATGTGAGTGACAAGATGATTTCCTTCTATTGGAAATAGGTGTGATAATCTGCCTGAAATAAGTTTTTACTCTCAGAAACAGAAAAGGTGGAAAGTCTTTTGAACAAAGAGAAGAAAGTATCCTATGATTGTTTTTGGAGTAATGTACGTATCAGACACTAATCAAGTTTATCTTCATTGGCTTAAAAATCAGCTACCCCAACACAGGGGAGTGAAATGTCTTTCTAACTATACATACATTCAATGGCTCATTAGTTATTTGATACTTGCTATGAGTCAGTCCCTGAGTTAAACATTAAACATATGAAGATATTCAAGACGCTGGCTCTGAGTAGGTTGCTAGCAATACAGTGTGCCTCTTGATAAACTGAAGATATAATGCATATGTAAAGCATTCTAGAAGGAGGATATAGATTCTTCTTATTCTGACCTGAGAAGGCCAATGAAAATAATCATAAGAAATCTACTACCCAAGATTGGGAGTGAGTGCAATAGGGAAACTTACACAGAAACTTTGTTTTCAGAAGCAATATCCAGCTGTTATACTTAATTTACCCAGTTGCTTAGGCAACCAAAAAACATAAGAAAAACTGTGGGGAAAGGTACAGAATTATACCAGAAGGTACCAATGATTATTTAGTTCTTTTTTTCAGAGTCTGTGTTTATCTGAAAGTTATAATTTGTTTACTTGGTTCTAAATATGTGAGTACCAATGACAATTAAACTCATCTTGTAATTCAAAATAAACCAGAAACTCAATGTTTATAAAATTATTATTTATTTTAAAATACTTAACACAGTGCCTAGCACAAATAAAATGCTTGATAAAATTTAGCCACTATAAATATAGTTTCATAAGAATTAATATTTATTGGCATAAAAATCTCAAGAAAAATAAGAGTAACAGAAAATCTCTCTGGGTACACAGCTGACAGTAACCAAGGGGAAAGAGTCAAATGCATTTTTGTTGCCAAATTTCTAAAATAATATACATTTTACTCACTTCAGAATGGCATAATAAGTTAGGTATTTTCTGAAAACTTTCAAATTTATCATTTCTAAATAGAGGTATTGTGAAAGATATTTTAAGTTCTGTAAGATACAGTAACATACTACCCTAGCCGTCAGGATGCTCACAAGCTAGTAAGAACGTTAAGAGAAATACAGCAATAACTATACTGAGGTTGGGCCAGAGGTTAATTAAGAAAAGCCATGAGGATTCAGTAAAGGACACAGCTGGGAAAAATGAGAAAAGGCTTCACCAAGGAGGTACCACTAAAATGTCATTGAAAAACAGATAGGAGGATTTCAACAGGTGAAGACAAATGTGAGAACCAATTGCAGGAAGAGGGAATACATTTCACATGAAAAATATGGAAGGAAAAAAACATCGAATATATTTCAGGAAGATAATCCCATTTTATTGGAGACAAAGTATTCATGGAAGGTATGGCTGGAGAGGTAGAATTGGATCAAATTAGTGATAAATTCGAATGACAGAATAAACAAAATTATAAAGCTCTAGAAATCAAGACATACTATCTTTAATTTTTGTGTTCTGTTTCTCTCACTTTACTGAAAGAAACTTCCAGCATTGCCACTTACCCTTCTGCTTTAGGTATTTAAAACATCCAAAGGAAATTCAAATTGGGAGAAAGAGGCAGCCTTTAGTTTTTAAAATTAGAAAATAACCTGCTGAAAGTCAAAAGGAGGATCAGAGAACAAAAGAGTTTTATCATAGCAATAGAAGTGAAAAGACAGCAGAGAAAGAGAAGGAGGCCCCAAGTGCTCAGTGACTTCACTGGAAAAGAATCCTGGGAGGTGGTAGGAGAATAAGGTTGGGGTAAGGATGGTAAGATGACCTCTAGATCTGGCTGGAAATGGGGAAGGCCTTAGTAGCCATGGTTAAAAGCATTTTGCTACACAGGAGCTTTGCCAACTGAGCCAGCTTAGCTTCTTTGCTGTAGGGTATAGGTTTTACAAACTATGACTCGTCCAACAGAAGGATCTCCTTCCTTAACTCAGAGACTTGGATGTATTCCTATTTAAACTGCTCTCCTATGTGTGACCAGCACCCTGCATTTTCCATAGTTAAGAACACTTGCAAGAGAGCTTACTCTGCTTCCCCTTCACCACCTCAACTGCTTCTGAGCCAGAAAATGGGCTAGAATCCAAAGGAGTGGTGGCTATGTGTGAAAGAGGGCCTTTCAAACCAAGTAATCTTAAAGGGACTAGATTCCTACAGGAGGTGAAGAAAGATGACTGCAGATTTCGAAAAGGGTGGTAAAACTAACAAATATTGTAGTTTATCTGTAACTTTAAAAAGTCTGTAACTTTACACCTAAATACATGTAAATATTTATAGAATTGATCTAATACACTAAATATCATCTGGGGCATAAAGATGTGCTGCCTCTCTTCAAGACTATCCAGGTAAGGCATATTCACTGGAATATTCAAAGATGAGATCTAACTCACCACTACTACTCAAGTGTTCAGTAATAATACCAGTGCTTAAGGCTCAGAAATACTGAATAATTTCACGTAATACTGTAAACCTAACAGATTGTAGAGAGGGCTCAAATCAGTTGTTCTTCCTCTTTTTGTCTACACTATAGCTTCATCCTGCATGGCTTTATATTTGGGACTTATGGAATAAAGACACTTGAAAGTTTATGATAGTATAAAACAAATAGTAATAGATAATAGCTAATAAAAGAGAAAAATACTTTCAGTATTTTTCTCTTTTATTAGCTATTATCTATCTTTATTTATTAGCTATTATCTATCTTTAGTCTCAGCATTCATTATTTATGTTCCCAAGGATAATGGTGGTTCATCTTTCTTCTACATTTTAGGTATAGGCAATTTTATTTGTACACTAACTGCTTTTTGAGAATTATCACTTTTTTCCTAAACCATCTACTATCCCTATTAAAAAATGTGTTTCTTAAATATATTTCACTAAACACTCCACTCTCTGCTTCCCGTGAAAAGAATACACAGTCCCTCAGGATGAAGAAGTACAAATTTATTTAAATCCTCAGTATATACTTGCCACACGTACTCCTTTTTATAAGAATAATACTAGATGCAGTGTATGTCTGATTGATATAACATATCTTTTATCAGACCTGGATTCAATTTTCCAGACAAATTCCCACTTCTGTTTTCCTGACTTTTCATTCGCACCATCATTCACCCAGTTACTCCAATTGGAAATTCTGAATCTTCCTTTCTTGTTCCAAATATAATAAGCTGTTATATCTTTTCAATTTTATGTCTATAATTTCTCTCACACCCATATTCTCTTTTGTTTTCCACTATCATGTTTCTAATAAATGTCAATGGCTTTTATTCATGAAGCTTGGACAGTCTGGTATCATGTAAAGGGTAATAAGATGGAGTTCAAGAAATCTGTTACTATTGATAAAAGCAACATTTGGATTTAATTTAGTCAAAAAATAAATTAAGAAAATCTAAATGCATTCCCATAATAACTGGATTCTAATTCACTTGCCTCCCTCCCTGTAGGCATATTGACAATACATAAATGGGTAGAGTTCTAGCTATTAAAATGAGGGGTATACCTTCCCTAAGTTATATCCTTGGTCTTATATGAATATGAATGTCATTCTTCAGTTGTAGCAGAAAACAAATTTTACAATAGCCAAACTACCACTTTACTTCAAATTTCCTTTTTCTCAAATTCACTTTATGTGTTGCCAGAAGATCATTTTTCTTAAAAGACAGTTCTCTGATAGTGTAATGCCTATGCCCAAAAATATCCTATGGCTCTCCATAATCTACAAAGCAAAGGTTAAATCCTTCACATTGATATACCAGGTTCTCCTCAATCTATCCCCATTTTATTATACAAACCTATCCCCTAATAATGTATGTCAGTTGGCCTTCATTTCAATCAAAGCAAAACACTGGCTCCAGGATCTCACATTATATGCCAGTATGATGATTGTATTCATATCATTCCTTCTTTCTAGATTGATTAATATGGACATTTTCATGCATCCAAATGCAACATGACATTTAATACTCACCTCAAAATTTAATTCCTCCATTAAACTATTTTCTAATCATCCATATTCAAAGTATCTTTTATATATACAGTTTCTTATTTTCTATCATTGCTTGGAATTATTTTTGCCTGAGGACTATAAGAAAGAAGATATGGTGGAGGAGAAATAGGGAAGAAAATGGAGAAAAAAGAGGATGGAAAAAATTAAAAAGAGAGGAAGAAAAAGTGTCAAAAGAAAAAGTGGAAAAAAGATATTTTCAGAAGTATTTGAATGAATGCTATTAAGAATGATTATTTAAAATATAATCATTAACAAATATTGAGAAATCAGGACATTTAGTGGTTAATAAGAACATAAGCTTGTTCCCAGCTCTATGATTTAACAGATCTTTGATGTTGTCAAAGGAAAGTTCTTTAGCCCTCAGTTTTCTCATCTGTAAAATGGAAATAATAACAGCTATCTTACAGAACTGTTGTGAGGATTAAGATTATATTAGTAAAGTGCTAACAGATTATTTGGTGCAAGCAAAATGGATGTTAAATGGATGTTGCTTTTATACTGTTGTAGGTATGGTTTTACAAGTTCCCTTAAATCAGGAAGGTTGTAGCTTGGATTCAGTAGAAAACAGGAAATTCCTAGCTTCTAAATTCCACTATTGTAAAGGTACCAAGGTCTGGACAGCTGGCAGGGCTGATTGAGCAATATCCTTAAGGGAAAAGCTCAGGAGAACTGAGCCCTGGTTTAATAACCTACTGGCATCTGTTTAATCATAGCTCTTGATGACTCTCGGTAGAAATTTAATTTTTGGTCCCTGGTAATAGGCTACTCATATCTTGACAGAAAACAAGCAGAATAACAACTAGCAGAATAACAACTAGCTGTTGGTCAACATGAACAGGCTATATAAATATATAGACCCGAGCAAAAAAAAAAAAAAAACCCACAGATTTAATGACTAGATCTAAATGTGTTTTGGTAAAAACAATGAGAATTGCCTGAGAAGGATAAGAAACATATGAGCCTATGAGTACATCAAAATCCAGTGGAACCAAATGGTGCCCAGTTTTCTTCTTTGTATATTCTCTATTTTCTAGAGTTCTGAAGAGTAGGCATAATAACAACTAAAAAAAAAAAAACACTCTACCAGATCTGAATGGTTGTGTGCATATGTGTGTTACCATATTTAATTCTCACTAGCTCTCCAATGCATTATCTTCACCTGGCATATTGCAAAATTGAGGCTCAAAGAGAATAAGATATTTACCTAGGTCATCTCAGAGTTAGTGGTAGAGCTAGAGTGTGAAACCAAGCGGGATGCCAGAACTAGTCCTCAACCTAAAACCTAAATAATAGGAACAGGTAGAATTTCAGAGCATATTGCCAAAGTCAGGAGATATCTGAAGCCAGATATGGTTTGCCTGTGTCCCCATCCAAATCTCAACTTGAATTCCCATGTGTTGTGGGAGGGACCCAGTGGGAGGTAACTGAATCATGAGGGCAGGTCTTTCTCAAGCTGTTCTTGTGATAGTGAGTAAGTCTCATGAGATCTGATGGTCATCATAGAGGGAGTTTTCCTGCACAAACTCTCTTTGCCTGCCACTATCCATGTATGATGTGACTTGCTCCTCCTCCTTGTCTTCTGCCATGATTGTGAGGCTGCCCCAGCCATGTGGAACCGCAAGTCCCATTAAACGTCTTCCTTTTGTAAATTGCCCAGTCTTGGGTATGTCGTCATCAGCAGTGTGAAAACAGACTAATACATATGGTTTTCAAGATGGAGGCATTGCCTAGGACAGAGAAGGAAGATGATTGTATGACCATATCCTTGCTTGTTCTAACTGGGTGTCTATTAGGTTAACACAGCTGCCACAAAGAAAGGAACTTTAAGAAGTATTCTCTAGACCATTTCAGATATTCAAAGCAAGTGGCAGTTTTGCTCATCCCTGATAGTGCCTACCTCAAAGTTCTACACGTATTTACTATGGCCTGGTCATCCATTAAGCTCCTTTCCCAAGATCCACATTAGCATTTCAATCTTTTGACTTTATCTCTTATGAAAGGTGTGTTACTTTCCCATTGCATTATAGAGATTGTTGCTAAAAATATTAAGGATTGTTCTATTCCAGAGATTTTAAAACAGGCATTTCAAGTAAATATGAGGTAAAAATTATGACCCAACAGAATTTATAAAATAGGGTGTGGATTTAATTTTATATATGAGAGATATAAATTTAAGACTTTTCAGGCTGAAATATATTACACTTGAGAAGAGAGACATCAACTGTTCCAGAAAGAATAAAATGATTTTTAAAATTACTGTACCCCATAGAATCTATGTGCTGAAGAATTTTTCTGCCAAGCTAACTGCATATAATCAGTGATGATTTGATTTTTTTTAACTACATTCAAGTGTATCTAGAATAACCAAGACAAGCTTCTAATCAGTCCAAGAAAACCATTGTCAGTAGAGTGGGTGATATAACTCCAGCTTTCTTTATTTAGAATGCACAGGCTTTTGTAGAACCAATGTTCTACTGGGTTAGGCTTTCTGAAATATTGAAAGTCCACAATTAAGGACTCAGGCCTTGCAGCAGGTAAATTAGAGTTTGAACACTGATTCTATCATCTAATGTCTGTGAGACCATATAAATATATTTAGCTTCTCTAAATCTCAGGCTCCTCAGCTGTATAATGAAGAAAATAGTCACGTATAACTCACAAAAGTGGTATGAAGAGTAGAATAATGATGTGAAATGCATAGTGCAACACCTAGCATATTTAGTAGTGTTAGTTGCTGTTTTTGTCATGCTGATCATCATCCTCACCACAAGCACTATCATTATCATCATGCCATCTTTATCATTACTGGATTCAAGAAGCATAGCAGGCTTGGACAATTTAGGATGAGAAGTACTGTTTTAAATGAAATGTCTTGTGATTTTACGCGTAAGTTCCAACAGATATTTTTAACCATCAAACCAAAGGAATATGAATATATATATATATACACATATATATGTGTGTATATATGTATATTTACACATGTATACACACACACATATATATGTGTGTGTGTATATATATATACATATATAATATGTGTGTATATATATAATTCCCAGGGAATACCAACTTTTTAAAGGCATGCTTATAGAATTATGTCATATTCGTACTGGTGGGGTTCCTGATGTTTCTGACAAAAGGAACAGTTTTTCTATGCTCTCAAAATGAAATAGCCATTGAGTATAAGAAAGAAGATTGTAGGAGAATAATGGTGGACAATATGAGATAGAATGGGATGACAAGACATGAGTTACAGTCATATTTCCTTTCCTACCTGAAATGTTCATCAGCTTGGGGACATGGTGTGATGGTGGATTTATCAGGTTAGATTCAAATATTATCCAGTTGATTACTATTGACTCATTGGGGAGCTTTGCTTTTGGCAGAGGCTCAGATTCTTGACAAATTTTACCACCTGCTTGAAAGTAATTTGCCATTACCAAGCAGTGAAATTAGTTTTGCTAAGCAGAACAAAGACAATGATCACTCTCTGCTTATCTAAATATAAGTAGTGGTGGGTTTTGTAATTGGTGTGTTTAGCAACTCTCCTCCTAGTCACCCATAAACTCCCCCCGCCTGTTCCACCCCCTTCCCATCCTCTCCAGCCAGCCCCTGCCTGAGTCATAATAATAGCTTCTATTTGGGGAGGATTTTTATGCATCACACATTGGTCATGTCCTTGGATAGAGCAGTAGTCAGAATAACGTCCCATCAGGGTGTTCTTCTCTACATAAACAGTAAGCAGGCACTGGAGTCACTCAAACCTGATGCAAATTCCAACTCCATCACTCACATAGGTAAGAGATGGCCTGGTGAGCAAGATTACATAGGCTCATTTAGGACATGATGGGGGCTTTCAACTGTAAAATGAGGATAATAATTTCTACTTTTATAAGTCCCTGCTAATGTAATGTATACAAAGTGCTTAGAACAATGGCTGGCACATAATGGGCACGTAAAACTGGAAGTTAAAAAAACTAATAATATTTCACAAGTCTTCATTAATTTTATCAGAAACATGCAGTCTGAAAGGTTCATTTTTGCTGAGGTAAGCATCTTGGCCTCAAACAGATTTAATGAGGAATTTTTAAGAGCCTTGTCAAAGTATAATCTAGATAGATCCATGAACTGATTCAGCTGATACAAGTGAGGTGGCTTTAAGTAGACAGGGTAGGCAGTAGGCACAAGTGTCATGGCCTGTAAAAGACAGAGAAGGCCTCTATACTTGAAATTATCTCCCTCTTATATGTTTGAATATTCATCATTAAAGACTGACAACTTTTCTGTATATTCTGCCTTTGATCTCTTTGCAGGGTCCCTTTACAAAAGGCAAACTTTTCTTGTGTGTGGTGAAGAAAAAGCAGAGATATTACGTATGCTTCCTAGCTCTTAATTGGAAAGAATGTGCAGCCCATGCTTTTGGCTTGAACCACTGTGCTCCCGCTGATGGAGAAGAGAAGAAAGAAGGTAAAAAGTGCTCTCAACATGAAGGTGAAAAGGAAAATTGCCTTCGTCTAGGACATACTAAAAAGTATGTCCTGAAAGTAGAATACTAAAATGCAAGACTTTCTTCCCCTTAGAGTATCTGCTCAGAGACTGTTCACATAAGGAAGGCCAAAGATCTAGGGCCTTGGACCACTCCCAGTAGAGTGGACCATGTTCTTGAAAACTGACCCAGGCAGATGGAGAAGATAGAGTCAGGACTATGTCAGGTAGTGGGCTACAGCCTGGGCTGGTGATCCGTGTGAGCAAAATTCCAAGGGGTCGAGAAGTAGTAATGTCTGGTGGATAAACATGGTTTCAGGACCTAGGATCAGGTGAAAGCAAGTATTATATCCCGGGGTGAGCTTTAGCTACACTAGGCAGTGAGTAGAAGACCCTAAACCATGACTAGAAGAGGCAAGAGCTACGTAAAGCCAAAGGATCTAAATGTTGGATGCTGTGTACAGGGGAATCCCTGAAAATATCTGGGAGCCAAGTTGACTTACTGCAATGACTTCCAAAAGGAGTCTCCCTGCCCCAGTTTTACCAATTTTCAGTCCTTTCTTCTTTTTGAAACCCATCAGTGACTTTGCATTGTCATGAGAATCATTCCCAAATTATTTAGCATTTCAGATTTCTTGCATCACTTTCCTGTGCTTCTACCACCATTGAAAATGACATAGAGACAGAAGCATACACATGCTCACATCTACAGACATGCTCACCCCCGTACACACACCCATTTAAACATAAACCAGTTGTGTCACACCTTTGCTCAAAATTTCTCTCTAACATTTTTCATTTGAAGTACCATCATACTTTTGTAATCTATCCCTAAGACCATCTCTGACCTCATATCCTACTACTCTCTCTCCTCTTGGTTCTCCTGAAAGTAAAATGCTAAAATGTAAGACTCTTCCCCTTAGAGTAATTCCTGTTTCTCTGACACAGGAATTACTGCTGCCTCAAAGTCCTTGTGCTTTTGGGTTCCTGTGCCTAGATATTTGATTAACCTACTATCTGATTTTCCTCAAGTCTCAGCTCAACATATCACCTAAGAGTTAGGGAAACCTGATCTGACCACCCTGACATAAATGCGTCGCACTACCCAGTGCACAAGTATAAACCATCATGTCCTTTATTTTGTCTTATTTTCCTTCACAACATTCAAAACTACCTTCAAATTTATAACATTTTATATGCATGTCTCCTCTTCATTAAAAAAAAAGGACTGGGTCTTGTTCATTTTTTCACCATGTCATTAGTTACCTGAACAGCCACTGCTACACCTTCAATAAATACTTGTTGAATAAACAAAAGAATAAATGATGTCACCTCAGTGATCACCTATTTTGGGAAAACTCTCTGTTCGCCCTCAAAATGGATATGGTTCTCTACTCTGTGGTTCCGTAATACCCTGTGTTTATCCCTACACTAACACTAACCACATGCAC
Source organism: Cacajao melanocephalus (assembly GCA_963573385.1). Classification (NCBI taxonomy): domain Eukaryota; kingdom Metazoa; phylum Chordata; class Mammalia; order Primates; family Pitheciidae; genus Cacajao; species Cacajao melanocephalus. The sequence continues at coordinate 14,861 of CAUYLG010040701.1, forward strand.
ACTGGGCAGAAATGACCTCTAATTATGTTGCCTCCCTACTATTCTCCAAGCTCTGTGAAGTCATGGACTCAGCCTGGCTCACTGAAGCAGATGTGGTACATAGTACAGGATCCACATATGTTTGAAGAATAAATGAAGGGCAGTAAACAGGCACAATGTCAGAGGAGCATGGATGATCTAATGTTGATTCCACTGAACCACAGAATAAATGCTTCTCAAATTCCCATAGTTGTGGTGGCATTTAGGTCCAGAGCAGGGCTGAGCTTCCAGGTGGGACTCAGGTGAAATATGAGACCAAGAAGGTCATTACATCCTCTGTCTTCTTGAGTACCACCAGGCATCTAAGCTGGGCTGAGCTAAGCTGAATTGAGCAGCTTTGTGTAGGTGGAGAGAATATTCTGCTTCATTGTAGGAAATACGTTCACTGAAAGTTCCTGGATAGATGAAGGTATCAAAGTTCAGAATGTACCAACATCTTGAACCTCAAAGTTAATGTGCTTTTCATCCAGTTTTATGTTTACTTAATTGCCTGGAAAGAACCCTGCTTTGAATGAGGTTCAGAACTTGCTGATGAACAATGACTATTATATTCTAAGAAATGTGTTATCATATAGCTTAGGGTGAGCTCCATATGTTTTCAGAGAGAAAAAAAAACCTGAGTCAGAGTGCTGAGTTCCCAACCACTGCTGTCGGTTGTTACATTTTGTGCCTGCTACATGAATGGACCACAGATAGATGGCCTTAACCTTAGAAATCAATGATCATAACTTTTATGGTGTGCATATGTCATGCCAGGCACTGTACTAAATTTTCTTAGAATCTAATTAATGGAGCCAAGATTGTTTAACTGATCGTTGCTTTTTCCAATATGAACATTTTTATTCAGTGACTGCATTATTATAATAGAAGGAGAAAGTAAGAGACTTTTTACTGAAAATGTCCAAAGCCAATCCAGGGGAAAACTCCATACACATAAAAAACAAACCTTAAAGTTTATTTAGTATTTTATGATTTCCAAAGCTTTTTTATTTATGTTATCATATTTTGTTTCCTCGTGGTTCACAGTTCACCAGAATAAAAATGAAGCCCCATGTGAAATGTGACTTTAATTGCCCTCACACTGTATTTTAAATTTTCAAAGCAGTATCTGGACATAGTAAAAAATTGACAATTTTTGAATGAAGGAATATTCTTCATTCTATTTACTTAATATAAAGTAGAAAGCGAAATATGCCAGAAACAGGAAATTACAGAGAATAATAGGTTAAGAAGTAGTTAGGAATTTAGGTTTGGCTTTTCCCTTCATTATCTGACCAATTCTCTGTTCCTGCATAAGAACTTAAACTCTGACTCCCACTGGCCTCGCTAATTAAACAAATAGATAATGGCATTTACCTCTGTCACACAGATTAAATAACAAACATGGAAAATGTTTAGCACAAGGTTTGCACATAGAAGGTGTTCAGTTAATATTAGTGCCCCTTCCTCTCTTTTCCCATAGGAGAGATATAAATAAATTGTTATGGGATTTCAGAGGAATTTAGATATTCAATTTTATTATATGAAATCTGAGGGTGTTAAAACATTAAATAACTTGTCTGAAGTCACTCAGCTAATAATAAGTAGGCGAGCTGGAGCTGGTTCTGAGCTCTCCCAATATTAGATTATTGCTACTACAACTGTACCCTATGGCTGCTATAGTCTCAGTGTTGGGACTCGAAGCATCCTAAATGTGAATATATATCCCACTATCCAATCAGAAAGACAGTCTTTTTTCTAAGAGAGAGAGGGGATGTGGATTAGAGATTCATAAGGCCATTAGACTCTCCTGAGAACATGCTGTTACCTCTAAAGGATACCATTGTGGAAACCTCTGGAATGTTAATTCAAGCAAAATTTTAAGCTTATTTGTCCTGTGCGTGGCTCACTTCATACGAATTAGAATTCTCATGTCATGAGTTCAGGAACCATGGAATTCATATAAAACATGTTTATTATTTTGCTTAATGAAGTGTGTCAACCCCCATGGAAATTAAAATAACGAATCATCTCTTACCAATGACATTCAAATGCCGATATACCTCCACTGAATGTCAGTTCTTTTCAGGCCTGGCATGGATCCACATTATCTTGATCTGACAGTAGGCAGCCATACGGGTTTCATGGATGAAACATTAAAAGGTATCCACTGATTGAGCTATGACTTGTAACCAACTGGCAATCAAAATACACGACACACTAGAGAACAGAACGCAGGCACTCAGGGCAAGAAAGCAAATGACTACAAACCACACATAAAAGGGCAATAATTTTCTACATGACAGCTTCCCACAGATTGTTTCCAAAGGTGGACTTGCTCATTGTAGCAGAAACTGGGATCCTCACTGCCTACCTATCGTGTAGTGTGTTTCCTGGCACAAAAACAGAGATAACTAGGGATAGGCAACAATGAGTAGTTTATAAAGTGTTTTGGCATGACAGTCAACATTTCCTAGGTTTGGGCTAAATTCTCAGAAATGCCTACATTGTGTTTCTATTTTAATCCATGATGATTAAGAAACTTAGAGGCAAAGACACTATGTAATAGGTACTTATTCAGTCAATCCAATGACAGGGAGCTGACTGGATGCCAGGCAAGGCATGTGGGCTCAGGGTAAGCAGATGAATAAGTCACAATGCCCATCCTAATGGAACCCATCTTCTAACTGAGACATCATCACCACCCCCACTACCACCAACAAAAACACTACTACATTTTAGCGTTCTCTTAAGGAAACAGCCACAAATACAAATATCCCCAATCATAGTTAATTACTTCAATAATATGCTAAAACTACAAGTCAAAACCAAAAAAATAAAAATAAAAACACAACAAAAACACTGGCTGTAAATAGAAGTTTTGGCTGAAATAGCAAAGCAGTAATCTTGTGCCAAAAGAAACCCTACTTTAAAAAAGATGCCTATTAAATGCTGAGGCAGCCATTTTTGCCCAAAAATCTTAATTCCTGCATTCTTGGAGCGTTCCAGAGTTTTCAAAACACTTTCTTATATATTATCATTCTTAATCCCCACATGTCAGGTATTGTTTTCTTCATCTTACAGTTATAGGTCTGAGGCAGTTACAAATAAACGGATTTGTACAAGGTAATAGAGAAAGGAAATACTGAGGCTGGGGTTGGACATGGGTATGTGAGGTGTGAGGGCCAGGTCCAGTGCTTTTGTCTAATATACTGCAGGATGAGTTGCTTAAAGTCACATAGACACATAGTGTCAAAGCTTCACCTAGAACCCACATTTCATACTTCTTAGCCCCAGGCTGCTTCCACCACAAACATGGATTCTTACTTATTGTTAATTCTTAGTAATTTGTTTAAATATAAATGATGTTCTTTTGTAAGAATTTTAACATCTTCCAAACATAATTAAGTAGTTAATAGCTAGAAGTAGGGAGTATCAAATCTGAGGCGAAATTCCAGCTCTGTGACACTACCTAGAAATTTACTTAAACTTTTTGAAACTCAATTTTCTCTTCTGTAAAACTGAATAGTAATGTCTGCTTCACAGGGCTGTTGTGAGGGCTGGATGAGGTATTAAGTGCCTAACACAATCCCTGATAATGGCAGATTTCACATTAAATATCTATTTAATAAACAACATGGTAGTGACAATTTAGTAACTCAAATTTGCACAGGACTCAGAAACATCACACTTTTAACAACCCTTTCCCATGACCTTTATTCTAAAGCGGTGCTAAAACACAAGGCTTGTGCTATACATATTACACGTGGAAGGCTCTGCATAATCTACAGATTCATAACACTACCAAAACTGCTACAGTAAACTAAAAGATACTTGCCACCTTAATGGATATCTTGGATGAAAATGCTTTACTGGCTCAATACAACGCAAAGATTAACAGTTTTTACTTTACTTAAAAGCCTTAGCTTGACACTAACTATAAACATTTGCTGAGTTAGCAGATCAAAGCAGATACTTTCATTTCTGTCACTGTTCTTTCTGTCTCTCACTGTTTCTGTCTGTCTCTGTTTCTTCCCCTCTCTCTCACACATGCATGCATACGCATACATGCTCACACATAGCTTAACCACTTAATTAACTGTATCTGCATATCTGGCATAGGAGGTAAGATTGTAGACACTGGAGTCAGGTTACTTTGGTCTAAATACATTCTCTGACCCTCAGAAGTTGTCTGATTGTGGGTAAGATTATACCTTCACTCATTCATTTATCAATTCATTTGTTTAAAATAATTACTGATGATCTACATGTCAAGCATTGTAAGTTTTTTTCTGGAGATACAGAGATGAATAAAATAGACAAGTTCCCTGCTCTCAAGGAGGATACATTTTAGGAAGGAAAGACACAACTGAGAATCAATAAATAAAACAGTATCAGGTTGTGATAAAGATAATAAAACAAACATGGTCATACAATAGAGTGACTTGAAAAGGTATCATTGGACGGGGTGGTTATGAAAAACATACTGGAGAAAGAACATTCTGCTCTGGGCTCAGTTCTCTCCTGATTAGATAGCTGGAAGGGATAAATGATAGTTTTCACCCAGGCATGCAATATACTTTATTCATACACAGAGGATGTCTCAGCCAAGGTTATTCCGTTGCAAAGGGAAAAAAAGCAAACAACAAATGGCTTTGACTAAATTAGGAAAAATAAGTTTATTGCTGTAAACTTGTATAGCTTGAAGAATCAATGAAAACATTGTAAAACTAGGTTCAACCATGGGCAAGTAAAGCACCTGGGGTCTTGATAGAAGAAACTGCTTAACGTCTATCTATTCAGAGCATTTTTTAATCCTTGTACTCCCTATAATCTGGCTAGGAAGAGTAATCTAGCTTTGGTCACCTAAACTCACTTTGCCTAAGGCAGGCTAAGACACCTGCATTTCAGAGCTCCAGAGCATCTAGGAGGTGTCCCTGATTTGAACTAGAGACAAGAAAGCAGAAGATATGTGAAGTTATCAATGCCCTCAAACCTCAAGGTCCAAGGTTCATTGGGATCAGAAACCAGATAGATTATTTACAAAGTAATGGATCCTAACACAATGTAGTAGAAATATTGAGATCATGTCTCATGCTAACCAATTTTTCTAGGCAGACAGAAAGTCGCCCTAAAACAGTTCAGAATTTCTTATTTCCTGGTCCAGATGATATTTTATACAGTAATTCACAAATATATTCTCAAGGACCCTACAGTCATTCTCACTTATATGGAAAAAGTTAATTATCTGTTGAATTTGGCTCATCTGGCTTTAGACAATATGGTTTTTGGCAAGTGTATCTACCCCATCCCCTGAATTCCGTTTCCTTTGTTGTTTGACCCATAATAGGTTGTCAAACAGAAGGTAGTAATAGCAGGATGTGGATTTTTTGAATCTTCTATTTTTTACCACCCAACTACTCCAATATGGGAAATATAAGTCTCTAAATATAAAATTTATACTTTAAGCTTTTAATTATGAAAAACTTCAAATTATACAAAACAGTCACTTATTTCCTAAGTAGATTCTGAAATGTTTACATAAGAAGTAGTAAATGGGGCACAATGGCTCATGTCTGTAATCCCAGCACTTTGGGAGGCCAAGGCAGGCGGATCAGCTGAGGTCAGGAGTTTGAGAACAGCCCGGCCAACATGGTGAAACCTTGTCTCTACTAAAATTACAAAAATTATCCAGGCATAGTGGCTCATGCCTGTAATCCCGGACACTCGGGAGACTGAGGCAGATAAATCAATTGAACCCAGGAAGTGGAGGGTGCGGTAACCTGAGGTCATGCCAGTGCACTTTGGCTTGGGTGACAGAGCCAAGACACTGTCTTAAAAACAAAAACAAAAATAGAAAAAAGAAAGAAAGAAAAAGAAATGGTAAGATATCTGGGACTAGGGAGCAAGTAGAGAAAATTGAACATGAGCTAATTACTGATAGGCAATTTCATTCTATGATTCTCTCTTTCTTACATGTACCTTTGCTTTTAATTCCCATTATAGAATTGGAATACAAATACTTTGCTTAGTTATTGGAATTTTGTGAGAAACCATCAGGTATATGCAAGTTATTGTAAACTTTCCAGTACAATGAAAATATAAGGGATATTATTCTCTATAATGAAAATAATGGATTAATGTTCTCTAAATTACATTTTAGTTCCAAAATTATCTTCAGTGGTATGGTATAATTATCTGCTCAAGCCACCAAAAGAGTAATTTGTTAAAGGAAAATAAATGATATAGTGGAAAAACCATGAGAATAAGGGTAGAAGATTTTTGTTAAGCTTTAAATATACTCATGCCCAGAAGACTTTTACTTTCACATCCTGCTTTTGCCCCCAAGTAATGCTAGGAACCTTCAGCTGTACAACCCATTTGCAGTTTCATTTGTAAAATGAGGGTATTCAGTTACTCCTTTTTAGATTTCTCCCCTCACTCCCTCTCTCCCTTCCCTTGCCCTCCCCTCCCTCCCTCCTTCCTTCTCCCACCTTTCTTCTTTCCCTCTCCTTCCTTCCTTCCTTCTTCCCTCCCTCCCTCCCTCCCTTCTTTCCTTCCTTCCTTCCTTCCTTCCTTCCTTCCTTCCTTCCTTCCTTCCTTCCTTCCTTCTTTTTCAGAATCTCACTCTGTCACCCAGGCTGGAGTGCAGTGGCTCATACTGGGCTCACTGCAGTCTCCATCTCCCAGGTACAAGCGATTCTTGTGACTCAGCCTCCTGAGTAGCTGGGACTACATGAGCCTGCCAACACGCCTGGGTAATTTTTTTTTATTTTTTAGTAGAGATGATGTTTCACCATGTTGGCCAGGCTAATCTTGAATTCCTGGCCTCACATGATCCTCCCTCCTCAGCCTCCCAAAATGCTGGGATTACAGGCATAAGCCACAACATGATGGCCCAGATTATTTTCTTAAAATTCTCTGAACACTTTCTATGGAGTGTTTACTTATTTCTTTATGTAGATCTACAGATTATCCAGCCCTTTAAGGATTTTACTTTTAAAAATGGAAGGCACAGAAGTAGGCAAATATGCAAGGGGAGAAAAAAAAAACAAAAATCATAACTAATAAAAATCTGGACAGTAAAGTAAATGGATCATCGCTCACATTTCCAGAGGAAATGCTCCATGGAGAGGAAGTCAGCGTTAAGTGCCTAATTAGAATAGTCAGAAAGGAAAATAATATAGAACTAACAAAAACTGTGCTAAGTGGGACTGAAGAGATTCTCCTGAAATATATTCTAAAAATCTTCCTGGAAGTGGTGGTTCTAGTAAGGATTTGAAGGATACAGTAAATGTTAGTGGTATAGAACAGAGGTGTAATCTGTTGGAAAAGTGAGAGCAAGAAGTAATACAATTTCTTAGGTAATAACTTTTTGCATTGGTATCTTCTGGTAGACAGAGAAAATGTTCCAACATAAGAAAACTGCTTTATTCATGTCTGAATATCCAATACTATTTTATAGGGCTGTCTTGGGGTCAAATTAGTTACTATGTGTAAAAGACATAATGGTAAGCTTGGCAGAGTAGACACATAATAAATGTCCCTGGATTACATTTTGGGGAAAGGTTGTGAGTAAAGATCAGAACAAATAAGTGAAGATTATTTGAAGCAGGTGAATTTATTGTCAAAATTAAACTGTTTCTAACACAGCCTGCTAACCAAGACCCCACAACTCTCCAGCGAAGGGCAGTCTGCCACATGTTTCTTAGGACCAAGTCTTTTGGCTTTCCTTAAAGTATGTCACACATATTTTCATAGGAACAGGCGAGCTGAGAGACTTTTGTGGCCAAGTTACCCTTATTTCCAACAAAGTAATCTATTCTTGCTACATGTTCCAGCTCCAGGGCTAGACTGCCTGGTGAGTTAAAATGATAGATGGTCCTTAAGAAAATCCTGAGTCAGCAGGTTCAACAGTATATGCATTTGTCTTAAAACTTTAACAAAAACCCAGACCTACTCAAAAAATAGACCTCAGTAAAGAAACTGAAATATTATTCTGTAAGCATCACTGCATCATTCTTATCTTCATAACAGGTTTGAATAATGCCTTTACATTTTGTGACTTCTCAATGTCTATTCCTTCTTAGCTTCACAAGCACTCTGTAAAGAGATTACTATGTTCTTTTCCCTACAATGCACTCTGATGACTTGGCATATGACTTTGAAAATCGGACACGTCCATCACTGAAATATGGATGTAGATCTTTTGCCAAACACGGCTTTAATATTATTGTTGAAAACAATAATAAAAATAGCTGCTATGTTTGCTGAGCACTTACTATGGACCAAACTGTATGTGTGTTATCTCATTTAGTAAACACGAAGAAGTAATATTACTCTAAACCTAAGAAAACGGAACCCGATGTACACTAAAGCCCAACTTTTAAACTCATTTGTTTAACATTTAAGCCCCTGTCTTTCTACTATCCTCATCTGCAAAGGGGTGAAATGTTTCAACTACTTACTTAAACTTCCATCAGATAAATCACAGACATGACTATTTGTATTCATAATGCCAAATCCTATGTAACTACTAAGTGTTTGGCTTATTAGAACCCATTCTGGGTATTACTAATTCTCAATTATTAATGGCATCTCTTTTATTATCAAACATTATTACCATTAGATATTTTAGTTCAGCATGTGAAACCTCATTACTTATTTATCAAAGATACAATTTAAGCCCTACTTCAAAGATAAAACCTGAGATTGTGCTGACCTAATTGCCAACATTCTTTTTCATCTTCAGAGTTTTTTCCCTAAAACCCAAAGTTGATTAATAAGTAAAGTAAGAAACTGTATAATGTTTTTTTCTAGGCATTTAAACTAACCTTCTTACAAAGCCATTTTTAACACTGAAACCTTCATGTGGCACTAGTGCTTGTTAGAAATACCAGTAATGACCCAGAGGATCATATATAGACAATAGAAGCTAACAGTTTGAACTTAACGTGATAAAAAGTCAATGTCTTGGCTCCATGTTTTAGCAGCAATATCTACAGATTGACTCTAAAACTTGATTGCTCTTTGACTGAATCATCTATTTGCAAATAAGTTCAAATACACCCTTCTGCCAACAGAAACATGCATACAACTATAGATAACACAAATATTTGCTCCTATTGTGATGTAATATTATGAATAGCGTGCTTGCCATTCAGTCTTTTATATTCTCTTATGCCAAATTAGTTCAAATTGCCAATGGATAGGAGCACTGGATTTGGACTCAGGAAAACTGGCTTTGTTGGTGCCTTTCTTGATCTTTCTGTACCTCAGTCATGACCCTGGTGATATAGTAGTATTAAAATGTATCCTATTTATTTCAAACAATCAGTAGTTCTGTAGCAATGGAACAATGGTAAGTGATCCTTCCCACAAATTTGTTATAAGGTATCATAATATAAGTGAACTATAAATTTTAACTTTTAAATTAAAAGTAGCATTCTGGGAGCATATACTGTATCCTAGTCACTGCATCAAATACTTACATATATTACATGTAACATCTCATTAGTGTTCACAAGAATCCTAAGAGATAAGTGCTTTCTCTGTGTTTGTAATTAGGCAATCTTAGACTTAACAAGATTAAGTAGTATATTTGACAGTATAGACCTAGTAAAAATCACTGCAAGTATTGAGTCAGAGACATTTAGTTTTAATTCCATTTCTATAATTTACTGGTTACATGGCTTTGAGCAAGTGTTTAAATGTCTCTCAACAACATCAGATTCTTAATTTGCAAAATAAGGATGCAAACATCTGCCTTGCAGAATTATTGAAGGAATTAAATGGCATAAGATGTTTCTAGGCTAGCAATTCATATGTTCAGCAATAAAAATGGTAATCATTATTACCATTATTTAATTGTAGCAATTGTACAAAAAGTGTGACAATTTCAGATACCTTAGAATACAGCTTGCATTTATCAAGGAGATACGGGGAACAAGAAATGTCTTGGGTATATTTTCAGGATTAGAATGGAAAACAAACAAACAAAAAGATATATTTTACAGTCCAATCTCATACATCTTAGGTTAACTTTCTGGGTTGTGGTAGGTCAAAGAACGTTCCCCTCAAAATGTCCAGATTCCTGACGCTTATAAATTCCTGAAACCTATAACTGTGTTACCTTATATGACAGAAGTGACTTTGCAGATGTGATTAAATTAAGGACCTTGAGACGGAGACTTTACGCTGGATTACAGTTTGGTCTAACGGATGACAGAGGTTCAGTTCTTAAGGGAGTCAGCAAAAGCTATGTGAAGTCAGAAGCATAGTCAGAGAGAAATTTAAAGATGCTGTGCTTCAGAGAGAAATTTAAAGATGCCGTGCTTCTGGTTTTAAAGATGGACAAAGAGGCCATAAACCTAGGAATATTCTAGAAACTTCATCTAGAAGTTGGAAAAGGCAAGGAAACAAATTCTTCCCTAAAGGCTTCAGACCAGACAGAACATAGCCCTTCAGATACCTTGGTTTTAGTCCAGTAAGAGCTATTTTGGACTCTGACATCCCAAACTGTAAGATAATAAATTTGCGTTGTTTTCCACCACGAAGCTTGTGGTAACTTTTCAAAGTAACTATACAAAACCAGTAAAAGATTGGTGGGTGTTGAACAATGAGAACACATGGACACAGGGAGGGGAGCATCACACACTGGGGTCTGTCAGGGGGAAATAGGGGAGGGACAGCGGCGGGTGGGGAGTTGGGGAGAGATAGCATGGGGAGAAATGCCAGATATAGGTGATGGGGAGGAAGGCAGCAAATCACACTGCCATGTGTATACCTATGCAACAATCTTGCATGTTCTTCACATGTACCCCCAAACCTAAAATGCAATTTAAAAAAAAAAGGAACAAACTACTGATAACAACAAAATAAATAAATTTCAAAAACAAAATACTAAATGAAAACTAAATACACAATAGATATTCTTTTTATGTGAAGTCCTAAAGAAAGCAAACTAATCTATGGCTGAAAAGTATCAGAACATCGGTTGCCTCTCAAATTGAAATTACAAAAAATAACTGATAAGAAAAAAAGATAAATTTTGGGAATGGTAACTTTTTTATTTTGATGAAAGTTTATTTTATAAATGTAAATTCAAGTTGTCAAACTCATTGAATGGTACATTTAAGATTTGCTTATTCATTATATATAACTTTTACTTACAAAAATATAACTAGACAACTATTGAACTCATTGATACACATGATGAAGTGTTTAGGGGTGAAGTATACTGATGTCTGCAACTTACTTTGAAATGAATTATAATTAAGATGGATTGGCTTATAGAAAGAGGGACAGATAGATATGTGATAAACAAATATACTAAAATGTTACTGGTAGAATTAAGGTAGTGGGATATAAATGTTTACATATAGTTCTTTCATTTTTCTGAGTATTTAAACAGTTTTGTAATAAAATGCTGGGAGAGGGAACCTCACTTCCCATTACTTACTCCTATATGCTCTCTGCTCTAACTAAGGTGTCCATGTCTATTTGACCATCCTCATTGTTTGTCATCTCTGTGCCTTTAATCTATAAATACTACCCTTCATTTTCAGTTATATTCAAACCCGACCTCATTCAAGCTATACACTGATCACTTCCAAAAAAAAGAAAAAAACCTTTGATGACTAATTTCATTTAAAACAATATCTCTTGAAATAAAGCTTAATTAACTTAATGCTTTTCACTTGTATTTAATTATACACTATCACATGAAGCATTCTTTTAATTATACATTTAATTCTAGCACAGTGAGATAGCATAGGATAGACGTGGAGACAAATCATCTAGATTTTAATCCTAGCTTCATAATTTACTCAATTTACTAGCCTTGGGTTTCACACTTCTTACCTAGAAAACAACTACCTTCCTTAGATGACTATTCTTAGGAATAGATGCATTAATTTGTGTTAATATTTTGTACCTGTCACAGAGTCCAATAAATGTCAGTAATCATTATCTTCATAGTATATAACTAGCACCTTACCTTGTATCTTAAATTCTATACGTTTCTTAATAGCAGAAGTTGTTTCTATGGGACATATTACGGTCCTATTGAATTTTTCTATAAAAATGTGTCATACTGCTAAACATAATCTCTAAGAACGTATTTCTTTAATGAAAGAATGAGGAAAATAAAAGCTTTAGTGTGTTTTACTAGTGTACTGTGCTGTCTCTGACTTCCTTTTGCAGTAATATAGCTTCAACTAAACAATCTCACGTAAGCAGCACATAACAAAATTACTTACAAATGGAAGACTATGCTTTTTAACTTAATGCATGCTTTTTCACTGTTGTTTTAGATGTAGATCTATAGTGACGGCTTTTACAATCATAAAAAGAAATATTTGGTATGTTTCGCTATATTGCCGGTATTTCTTTATGTACTAGGATGCAATTAGCCATTCATCTTCTAGAGTGGGGAGTTCTGGAGTTCCAGGGAGGCTGAACTTTGAAGGCCTATAATACAGAACAGAATCAAGCAAACATGAGTTTTGTGTCTTTGCTGTTTCTTTAGAAAAGTATTAAAACATTGCTGGAAGCTGTAATTTTATAAACTTCAAAAGCTAGGGGAAATCAAGTATTCTATAAGATCATGGTAAGACTAAGTCCCTTCATCGCACCGCAGTGATGACAACAAAATCATATTTCTGGGATATGAATTATAAAAAGCTTATGATTAACTGAGTGAGAAAACTAGCAAGTTGAACAGCAAGTTGGAGGTTCCTACCTTACCACAAAAGCAGATGGACCCTATGGAAATTATAAATAAGTGTAGTGCATGTTGGCAAATCTATCAGAATGACACGTTTTGGTCTCAAGAACTTATACACATTTTTCAGAATTCCAGAACCATGGAGCAGTTCGAAACTGTAAGTGCTTATGTGTGAACAATCTTTTTTTTACATGACGATGAGAATTTAAAGCTCATGCACAGATGGTTTTAAATGTTGATAGCTACTCTGTACTTTTCACTACCCAGCACTTTTAGAGGAGCTTTGACATCTATAATGTTTGCGGAAGGCCTGACTAGACTACAATTTAAAGAAAGCCCAATGTCTTCATTCCGTTTTGAGGCCAAGACTAGAGGTTTTATTTCAGCCTGGCATCTTGTGAAGAAGGTTCCCAGTCATGAAAAGGCCTCTCAGAGGGGAAAGTATGGCCTGAGTTCAACCAAAATCTTTAAGGGCTGGTGCCTCAAGGTTCACCAACAGAGGGGCTATCAGACCAGAGTGTCAACCCTCAGAGTCTTTTATGTACTACCCTTTATTAAGCAGGCCTCTTGCACTAGATCTTGATTCACATTGGTATTCTCCAGGTATTCATTTGCATGAGGGCTGGCAGAGCTTGTTGCTTAATAAAGCCAGAGGCCTTGTACAGCAAAGTAACATAGACTCTAGCATAAATTTACAAATATCCTATTTTATTTAACAGCTAAATCCCCTAGTCTATTTTCCTTATCATTCTAGTCACACCTAACTGCCTAACCCACTGAGAAATCTGCTTTCTAGGTCTACTTAGTAATTCTAATGTCTGATAACAGCACTTGTCCCCAGAATGATCTCAGGTTCACACTCATCCTTACTTCTCTCTATTTTATAGATTAGAATTGTTTTCCATGGGCCGGGTGCAGTGGCTCACGCCTGTAATCCCAGCACTTTGGAAGACAGAGGCAGGCAGATCACTTGAGGTAAAGAGTTTGAGACCAGCCTGGCCAACATGGTGAAACCCTGTCTCTACTAAAAATACAAAAATTAGCTGGGCATGGTGGTGGGCACCTGTAGTCCCAGCTACTCAGGAGGCTGAGGCAGGAGAATCACTTGAACCCAAGAGACGGAGGTTGCAGTGAGCTGGGATCCTGCCACTGCTCTCCAGCCTGGGCAACAGAGTAAGACTCCATCGCAGAAATAAAAAAGAAAGAATTGTTTTTCATGGCGGTGGTCTGGCTTCTCAAAAGCTTCTCTTTCTTATCCTCTGAGAGTTAGAAAACTCTTACATTTTTCAACCATAAGGAAATAGCTAACAATACTGATACTCTTCATATATATGAACATACATAACTATGTATACACCCACCCACTCCCGTCCGCACACACAGTAGATGTGCCTAAACCTAACAACGCTTGTCAATGAGCAGCTTCAAGATATATAATACTAGATCTTAAAGCGGTGCATTTCCTGCTGTATTTGTTTCATGTAACAAAGTATCACAAAGCTGTTCACTTGAAACAACAGAAATTTATTCTCTCACAGTTCTGGGGCCCAAAAGCCCAACATCAGTATCACTGGGACAAAATCAAGATTCGGCAGTGCTGTACCCGCGCCCAAGGCTCTAGGAGAGAATCGCCTCCTTGCCTCTTCCAATTTATGGTGGCTGCTGACATTTCTTGGCTTGTGGCTTCCTTGCTCCAGTCTCTGCCTCTCTCTTCACATTGTCTTTTCTGAGTGTGTATCCTCTACTATCTATGTCAAATCTCCCTCTACCACTGTCTTATAAGGACATGCGTGATTGCATTTAGGGTCTACCATGATTATCCAGGATATTCCCTCTGTCTCAAAATCTTTAACTCACTCACATCTACAAAGACTTTCTTCCTTCTAAGGTAACATTTATGGGTACCAGGAATTAGGACTTGGCATCCTTGAGGGATCATTATTCAGCTTACTCTACATTCCATATATTTATCACTCTTAATAGAATTCTATTTGGACATGATCACACATTAAAGACTACACAAGTAAATCTCATTTACTATGTACAGAAGAAAGTGTTAATCTGATAGATAAGTATATTTCTGGTAATTTTTTTTTTCGAGACGAGTCTCACGCTGTTGCCTAGGCTGGAGTACAGTGGCATGAGCTTGGCTCACTGTAGCTTCCGCCTCCCGGCTTCAAGCGATTCTCCTGCTTCAGCCTCCTAAGTAGCACCACGACGCCTGGCTAAGTTTTGTATTTTTAGTAGAGATGGGGTTTCACCATGTAGGCCAGGTTGTTCTTGAACTCTTGACTTCAGGAGATCCGCCCGCCTCGGCCTCTCAAAGTGACCAAAGTCTTTAAGGGCCGGTGCCTCAAGGTTCACCAACAGAGGGATTATAGGCATGAGCCACCGCATCCAGCCTATTTCTGGTAATTCTTAGAGAAAATAAAGAAGTAATCACACAAAAATTCCCAGAAACCAAAGGGCTGCATTCCATTAGCTGTGGGAAAGTAACATGCTCTCTTTGTCTTAATCGTGGGCATGCCAAGGTGCATTATAGAGAAGGTTATATAAAATATACCCAGGAAGGTAATTTTAAGATGGTACTAAGAAAAAGCAGGCCAGGAGGTAAGTCATAACAGCCTAGGGAAAGCTAGGAGAACCCCTGGGGGGCATCTGACTCAAAACAAATAATGAGAAAAGTTCATAAGCTTTGTGGCAAGACAGCCGTTGCTGTTCTAGAAAGCTATGGGCTATGGACTTCATTTATTGCATTCTTTTTATTTTTTGAGGTATCTGAGTTTTTCTCTACTTGTTGTCCATTTGTGCCTTCATTCAATTCTGTCCACATATATTTATTGAATTTCCAGTGTATGCAAGGCACAGTACACAATGGGGATGACACCTTGAACAAAACAAGCCGAATCTCCATCCTTCCTTGAACTTAAAGTTTGGGGTGTAATTTCTTGGCTTTTAGTAGCAGGAAATTACAACCAATCATCTCTGTAATGAGAAACTGAGGGCCTATGACTTACCAGGACTATGTCATGAGGATGAGAGTAGATCTAACATGTGCAAGACCTAAGCTGAATATGAAGCAAAAGGAAGCAGAGACAGAGCCCCTTGATCATGTGTGGCTCCCCACTTGGAGAGTCTCCTTTCAGGGCAAACACATAGTGTTCCTCAATTTTGTTGCAATAAAGGAGTTAGAATTGCAATAGAGCAGGGGTCTTCAAAGTCCTCAGAGGAGCTAAAGAAAAACACTGTGATCCCTCTCATGTGCCTGTTTCTAACAAAGCAGCTCTGTTTTCATCTGTTTTACATCTTGGGCTTTTAAACAAAGGATTCTGCAACAAGAACAATGAAGATTGAAAACTCCTGCTTTAGAGTAGCAGCCCCCACAGTGACCAAGAAACTTCTCCTGCAATGCCACACGTGTGGGAAACAATTCAAAACGCAGGCACAGTGGATGGTG
Source organism: Cacajao melanocephalus (assembly GCA_963573385.1). Lineage (NCBI taxonomy): Eukaryota > Metazoa > Chordata > Mammalia > Primates > Pitheciidae > Cacajao > Cacajao melanocephalus. The sequence goes on from CAUYLG010040701.1 coordinate 31,063, forward strand.
GGTCAGGTACCATCTTATATGAAGAATGGACTATTAAACTAATATGTAACCAATGACCGTGACTGGTGTAGATGATGATAACCTGATTCTTTCTGGTGTTTCATTTCTTCTTCGTGTGACAGGAAAGATAACCAGGAAGGGAATGAAGGAAGGCAAACTGCTGTTTCTCACAATGCTTTTCATCCATCAAGTGATAACTTCCCTACTCGTGTTCTGAATGTCTCCTCTTTGGAAGCACTTTATGTCTTCATGAGTTTCTGAAGATATGTCCACGGGGATTGAAAACACAAGGGTGATAGAAAATTACATACGTCGGGGTAAAAAAAAAGAAATTGAGTTGAGATCTGAAAGTCTGATGAAAAGATGAGTGCAACTCATATTTTTCAGACTACGCTAATCTCTGCGTAGGGTAAGGTAATAACAACATAACCAACAGTACGTTCTGGCTCTATTTCTGCCCGATCTGGTCTTCAGAAAATTCTCCCCAAATGGTTCTAAGTGTTCCTAGGTGGTATCTTGTCCTTTGACACCTAATACCATCAGGCCCTTTTATTCTTGCTCGCAGCCACAATTTCTTCAGTAACCTTTGATGTTGAAAGTGGCAGCTATACGACTATGATGGTGAAGTCACTTCTAAGGAACTGGCAAAGGATGTCATCACTTCAACTAGCCTTGCTCAGATTTCAGTCATGCCAGGACCTGAAGGGGCCTGCAGGCAAAAATAAAGATAGCTCAGAGATACCTGGAAGTACCGAGCACCGATGGAAAAATGGGTGTATTCTTGCATAAGCAAACAACAGTTTGGTCATGTAGAGCCAAGGCTTCTGAGGAAGAGCGTCCACACTGCCCTAAAGTTTCAGGACCATTATTTGTCTTAAATGAATTCAAAAGTCATCTTGTCGAGCACTTTTTTCCTAAGGATATTTGTACTTCAACATAGTATAGCTCTTCCTTGTACACAGATGTGGAGGATATATTGTCTCATACATATTTCTACCCCCAAAAGAATAATGTTCATGAAGATAACAAAGTTTTTTTTTTCTGATCGCCTGAATTCAAAATTATAAGAGCTATAAATTATACAAGATTATTAACTAAATGTAAGTATATCATTATCATGTAACAAAATATTGTAGAGTGATACTTATAGTAACAAAGTATTGACACATGCATAATTAATTTTTATAAAATACTACTAATTTTTTAATGATACTTTAAGTTCTAGGATACATGTGCAGAACGTGCTGGTTTGTTACACAGGTATACACATGCCATGGTGGTTTGCTGTACCTATCAACCCGTCATCTACATTAGGTATTTCTCCAAATGCTATCCCTCCCTTAGCCCCTGACACCCCAACAGGCCCCAGTGTGTAATATTTCCTTCCCTGTGTCCATGTGTTCTCATTGTTCAACTCCCACTTGTGAGTGAGAGCGTGCAATGTTTGGTTTTCTGTTTCTATGTTAGAGTGCTGAGAATGATGGTTTCCAGGTTCATCCATGTCCCTGCAAAGGACATGAACTCATCCTGTTTTAAAGCCTGCATAGTATTCCATGGTGTACATGTGCCATGTTTTCTTTGTCCAGTGTATCATTGATGGTCATTGGGTTGGTTCCAAGTCTTTGCTATTGTGACCAGTGCTGCAATATATATACATACGCATGGGTATTTATAGTAGAATGACTTATAATCCTTTGGGGATATACCCAGTAATGGGATTGCTGAGTTAAATGGTATTTCTGGTTCTAAATCCCCGAGGAATCGCCACACTGTCTTCCACAATGGTTGAACTAATTTACACTCCCACCAACAGTGTAAAAGCGTTCCTATTTCTCCACATCCTCTCCAGCATGTGTTGTTTCCTGACTTTTTAATACAAAATATGAATAATTTATACTATAATTCCATTTTTTATTTTTCTATACTATATTTTCTACACATTTACTCTTTGTGGATAATGTATTTAATCAGCTAATATTCTCCAAAGACTTCTCCCATGTTTTTTAAAAACATTTTCATTGCTTTATAAGTGGCTTATTAAACTAGTTGGGCCCCAATACTGTACATTTATGGAGAAAAGAGTATATGCTCTATTCCTACTAATCAAGAAAAGAAGCTATAAATGAGGCAGTAATGCAAGGCACCAAATTCTCAATTTCAGGATCCCAATGAGAAAAGGCTCTCAGACATGCAAATTGAAATTTGCTCTTCTCAAATATTCTCTTTACTTAAGGAAATTTCTAGCTAATCATGTTAGGCACAACTGAAAACTAATTTTGCACCTGCTAAGGTCCATTAAAGAACTTGAAAATATATTATGTTCAAGGGGGCTCAGGCAACTCCCCACCACCACCCCGGTCAACACATCAACCATTGCACCTGAAAATTTCAGCTGTGCTAGGGAGACTGGGCAACAAAGCATTGTTTTAAAAGAACAATGATCTTCTTGTAGATTCACTAGAGACATGAACAACAAAGCAACTACTGGAAAGTCTGGTAAATCTCTGCATGCATCTGGAATTGATAGGAAGAAATGACATAGGATCATTATTTGTCTTATATGAATTCAAAATGTCATCTTGTTGAGCACTTTTTTCCTAAGGATATTTGTACTTCAACACAGTATAGCTCTTTCTTGTACACAGATGTACATGATGGATGAATAGAGTGAGAGCCTATGGTTTCAATGTTCTCACCCTCCAAAACGGAATTATACCAAGATGCTGCTAATTACACATAGCTCTTCTAAATGAAAGCTCACAGCAACAAAACTCACAGTAGGGGGTTTTAATGGGTAGTATTATATTACTAAGTAATTGAATCTTTAGCTCTTAAAGAGGTCTTCAGCTTTTAAAGTTAAAGGCAACAAAACCTGAATTGATAAGGTGCCATAAAATTAATTAGGAGAAAAAAAAGGTACCAGAAAACAAAATAATTTCCTCTTTCCCACATTTCCGCCTCCACAGAAGTTTTGTGCATTTATTACCAAAGAGTATTATCTTGTTCACCATCCCATCAAGACTTACTTTACATGAGAATGTTTTATGTCACATTGAACGGAATGTCAGTTGGACTCAAGATACTATAGCTTACTTTTTTCTTACTCTGAATAATTACACTACTCCTAATGTTATTATTATTTATGATTATTAGCTATCATGTTTCAATCACCAAGGCATTGTAGTAGGACAACATTAAGCAGTTTCTCAGCAATTGATGTTGTACTATATGATATGTCTTTCACAGATATAGAAATAGAGCAAGTATCTTAGCCAAGGTTACACCCTACCAAGTGCTGAAGAGGTGTTCAAAATGAAGACTTTGTGAATCTACAAATCAAGTGATTTTCCGCTAAAAGATAGTTACTTCTTTGTTCGTGTGCATATGTGTGTATTTTATTTAACTAGAATAGTAGAAATGTTCAAAGCCCTGGATCCCTTGGTAGGATCTCAAGTTCGTGGATAAAATAATTTGTTGCCATTTATAAGCAAGGCCTGGTGCTTTGGGCAAATAATAAAGAACGAGCCTTTCTTCCACATGAAATCTCCTTGGCAGAGTCAAGGTAACTTTAGGTTAGTACCTGGCTGTTCAGGCCAACATTGGGACAATCTTAAATTTAAACCTACTTCTCAACAGAAGGACTATTGGCATTTGACGTTAAATAATTATTTGCAGTGCTGGACTATCCCAATCTTTGCAGGACATTTGCATCACTAGACACTATCTACAAAATAGTGATGGCCTCCACACAAATACAAAACCCCATCCTAGGGTAATACAGCCCTGAGCTAAGAACCAGTGACCTCATCCAGTCATGATATTCTGTAGTCAACAGGCAGCTGCTCTACCACTGCAAGAAGCAGTCCTGGATTTTCTGTACAGTGTTACATCACTTTTGCCCTAGCCTAAGAATGGCAGGAGCAGATAACGTGCTGCTGTAGACATATTTGGACTAAGCCATTGCTATGGGGCAAAAACTATGTTAGATCAAGAGTGGAAGGTTAGGGAGTCCAGTCAGAGTGTATGGATGTGAAAAGATGGTCAGTCTCCATACAGAGTTATAGTCATCAGTGGTAAAGAAAGGAAAGAGAAAACACAGTAGGAGGTATGCGCCTCCAGTTCATGGGAAGAAAGGAGCAGTAGTAAAGCTGATCATGGTGGCTCACGCCTGTAATCCCAGTACTTTGGAAGGCCGAAGTGGGAAGATCACAAGATCGGGAGTTCAAGACCAGCCTGGCCAACATGGTGAAACGTCATCTCTATTAAAAATAAAAAATTAACCGGGCATGGTGGTGGGCACCTGTAATCCCAGCTACTCAGGAGGCTGAGGAAGGAGAATCGCTTGAACCTGGGAGGCAGAGTTTGCAGTGAGCCAAAATCTCCCCTCTGCATTCCAGCCTGAGTGACAGAGCGAGACTCCATCTCAAAAAAAAAAAAAAGAAAAGAAAAGAAAAACAAGGAGTAGTAGTAAGGCCCAATTCAGGCTCTACCGGCTGGCTGCCAATTTCCTGCATGCTATTGGCTCATGATACAGCAATTTTCTGTCTGGAACCCAATAGTTCCTTCAGCCTTTACAATTAATCCTCAGTCACCCAGTAACTACTCTTGGGCCCCACAGAAGACAGGCCAACTGACGACTTTCATGTCTGTTATTTATTCTTGAAATATGTCACCATGAAGCCTAAAAAGCTTGATGCCCCGTTCAACACATTTTGAGTTATATTTTTGAAAGAGGATGTTTGGGCAATGACACACAAATTACATGCACAAAGAAAATTAATTATTTGCAGACATGTAGTATAATTATACGGGTTTATGCTATCCATCTGTGAACCTTAGTATCCCCTAGTGCAAGCACTGCCTATAATAAAAAAAGATTTAACAGCTTTCAGAAAAAAAATGTATTATGCTTACTTTTGCACAAGAGTAAACTCTTCATTATTTGATGGCATTCATAGGCTCATATGGGTGGAAGGAAACTTAAAGGGCCCACTGGTCCATTCCCTGGAAATCAAGAGGGACAACTTTTAAACACACCTTGAAAGATAGTGCCAAGGACCTGGCACTGGCACGACTTGAAGAAATATACCACCATTTAATCTTTTACCCTCAGAAAAATTTTCTGTTACTGTATCTATATTTGCTGCAATAATTTATAGTATCCTCAATAATCTGAGGTAAAATGATGCCGAATAATGGCTTGTTGCCTCCTCTATGTTAAAAGGCTTCATGACTGAGAGTTGTTACTCAATGATTTCTACCTCCTCCTTAGACCAAGTAATATCACTATGTTTAGCTTTTCCACAGAGGTCTTATTTTATCGAACAATAATTTTCAGTAAATCTCATACTCATTTCTAATGATAAAAAAAATCCTCTAATAAGATTCTGACCAGTGCAGAGTTATATAGGTGAAAAGATCTTTTCAGAGGTCTTTTTATGCATTTTTAAAATTTATATGGGCATCATGCCAGGTTTTAATGACAGTTTCATGTGCCCTGTATATCAAGTTTTTATAGCACAAAGACATAATAGCTGACTTGGTAAATGCTCAAGATACAGAAAGAGATAAAAAAGAGGGTGTTTGCCTTTGTCCTGGATATGAAGGGATGCTTTACAAAAGACATGACCTTCAGCTTCAGCTTCAAGAATGAGAAAGAGCTTTCCAACAGGAAAGAGGGAGTTACTTTTAGAAGAAATATGTAAATGGAATCCCAGAAGAGATGCAAGGTGTTCCATGCAAGCCAGCATGCTGACACATAGGGTAGGGAATGAAGTGAGGAAAGGAGAAATGTAAGATGTATTGAGCATTGTCTATGTGTTAGCTGCATCATATACATGATTTCATTTCATCTTCATTATGGTTGCATTTGCTGACCCACATTTTGCCTATGATGAACCCAAGGTTCAGAGGGGTTAATACTTTGCCCACAGTGAGACAGATAGTGAGTAGCAAAGCCAGGATGAAAACCCTGGGCTGGCCAATGGTAAAGCACATGCTGTGTGTTCATCATATTATTCTCTCAGTCCAAAAGAGACAGATCGAGGTCAGATCCTGAGGACCGTGATTGTACTTCTAAGGAATTTAAACTTTCATTTGTAGAATAAAAAGGATTGAAATTATTTTTTAAATTTTTATTTCTAGAAAAAAATTATAAAAACAGCTCTTGTGATAGTAGGGGGTCATAAATTTAAAATGGTAGAAATGGTTTCAGGAACACACTTAAGGAGGCTAAGACCCAATGAAGACCTGACCTGCTGTAGTAGCAGTGAGGATGGCATGGAACAGATAGAGTCATAATTTCGAGGTTTTATCTCCAGGGCTTTGTGAATGATTTGATGTGGGAATGAAGGTCTGGGAGGAGCCTGGGATCACTCCCAGGTTACTGACTTTGGCAGAGGTTGGGTGGTGGTTAATGGTTGTACGATAAATCACAGTAGTAAATGCCAGAAGAAGCAGCCAATTTGGAAGTAAAAGATAAAGCATTTGGTTTGGGGACATATTGATTTTGAAACAGAAATGTCCCACAGGTAAGGAGTTCTCTGGGATTGGGGTTCAGAATAGCTGAGGGTTGGCAGGGAAGATCAAAATCATCCTGGGGAAAGTCACAGAGTGAAGAAAGTATATGCTGAGGGGTGATTCCCTGGGGTCATCAATTCATCAACTTTTTTAAAGCAGAGAACCTGTAGAGAAGAGGAAGGAGATTCAAAGGACTGATCCAAGAAGCAGAAAGTAAACCAGGAGGCATAATATCTTAGAATCTGAGACAGGAGGGTATTAAAGAATAAATAAAGTGAATGAAGGCAAATGCTGCAGAGGAGGCAAGTGAATTGGGACTTAAAGTAGTCTATTGGTTTGAACAACTGTAAACATCAGTAGTAATATTGACCAGAGATGCTGATGTGAAATGACTTGGGCTAAAGAAAACTAGAATTAATAGGGAGGTGAATTATAGGCAATTGATTAAAGTACATTTTAAGAACTTGGAGCATCATCAATAAACTGAATCCGCAGAATCTTAAGATGTAGTCATAAAACTGATTTTGCCACCTCTTTAAGCCCTGAATTCAATGGGATTGTATAGTCCTTCCCTGCCCTAAGATAAAATCTAGGGCAGATTTCATGACTCTTCTAGCTCATAAAAATTTTTTCAGACACTTCAAGTCACAACTCCAATCTCATTCTAATAATTAAAATTGTACAGAACAACATATTAAACACATCTTCAATGTTCAATCAAAGACAAAAATTTGTTCCTTCTCCCTTGGCAAAGAAGGGAAATTTCAAGCAGCACCTCATCTTGCTTCACCTGCTTTCCAAATCTCTGTCACTTACTCGAAGGTAAGCCTCAGCCATCATCACCGTTGGTGACGTTCTCTTACCTCTCTATGTCTACCACGGTAGAATCATAGCACTTAGTCCCATCTAACTGGACCTGTGAAGACTCTGACTCTCTTACCACTTCTGCATTCATGAGGAAGCTAAGCCCTGCAAGGAAGAGAGTCAGGCTTTCCTAGTGGTTAATTGTGGTAGGGTGTAGGAGGAACAGGCTGAGAATATAACCCATCTGAGAAGGGTGATACATAGGAAGCTTAATATCTCATGAGGTGAATTTGGATCAAAAAGAGACAAGAGATGGAGAAAAAGCCAGCTTCTCCTTTCTCTAGTAATGCTTCTCCCTTACTTCTGTTGTGGGAATATTCTAAGACACAGTGATTCCATAAGGCCTGTCTAGAAGATGTGCCTTAGGAAGAAGCAATCAGCTGTATGTTCTTGTAAAGCTGTGAAATGCTCAGTAATGCACTGTCTGGTGTATGCTTTCCTTCTTTCCTTGCCTCACTTCCCCTTTGCCTTGATCTTGCTATCTTAAGATTGTCCTTCCCAATAAAGTTTTAGCGCAAAAGCTTTCAATGGGTCTTTATATTTTAGGGCACCCAGACCTAGACAAAAGTGGTTGGCTTCTTGTCTCTTTCTCCCCGTGAGACAGCAGCTTTTCTCCTAAACCTTTGCGGGCAGGATTTGACTGACACTGCTATGCTATGGCACACTGCTCTGTTGAACACTGACTCTTTTTTTTTTTTGCTGGGCACTTTGTGGAGACCCCTAGGTAGATCCTCCAGCTACAACTCCCTTGATGGAGACAGTGCCTGTCATTTGGCTGCTTGTTCCCAAACCCCTGCTGCTGTCTCTAGCGATACAGCTCACAGCCTCTTATTGCGTTGAATCCCTATGTCATGTTCTTCAGTGGACCCCTTGAAGTCCCTCTTAGAAGAGTTAGGGTTAAGAAGTTGCACCCTCCGCATTCCCATGGGCGGGGACAGAAAGTAGACTCACAGCACTCCAGCGGTTCTCCTCAAGCATCTGTCTCAAAAAAGTCTTTATTTCCATCCTGAATAAATTTACATTCTTAACATGTGAGGGACTCAAAAGTCACGTAATACACTTTTAGTTAACTACCACTTGAAATTTTGCCTATAGTCTAGTATCTTCTTTGAAATTCAACATATATTGTTTTGCCCCAGTAAAATTCAACTTCAATATATTTTTGTAAGGATAAAAGTGAGAAATAGAATGTTAGCTAAAGAAAGGTCTAGAGTGTAAGTAGTATTATTTTATTTTGTTTTGATGTAAAGCAAGAAGGATTTATAAAGATTCAAAATTCTGGTTATATGGACGTAGGAGAGAAAAAAGACTGAAAACATAAAAACAAAATAATTGCTTTTTTTTTTTCAGTTATTTTTCTCATCTGCAAAATGGAGCTGAAAATACCTACTCATCCAGAGAGGTTGTGAAAATTAAATGAAGTAAAAAGTATTAAAGACATTAGCTGGTTCATTCTCAGAAGAAGAGCTCAAAGAATCTAGGATTCAAATATTAAGTTGGACAAACTTAAACAATTTTATAGAATCATGGAATAGAGCTCTTTTCTTAACTATAAATCTGTTAGTTTTTCAGTGTTCCAATAATCTGGATTAGAGCTGAAAGGATTTATTCTTCAGAAATATTAAACCCCTTTCTTTTCAAGAGGTCTGCAAACTGATTCTAGTATTAATCTCCCTCTTTTATTTTCTGTAATTTTCAATGTCATTTGTATATGTATATGAATATACATGATGCTTTAGCCCATGATTTTTCCCTTTTGGGAACATTCTGATCCCTTAATGGGTTTCGTAATGACCAGTATCCCCAGACTGACTTGGTCCAGTTGTTATATTAAACTAGAAATAAGTCATACAGATCTACAGACTTTACTTTTCTATTGAGGCAGCATAGAAGAATATCTAACAGATACTGAGTACTTAACTACAGATAATGTACTATGCTAAGGAAGTTATTTGTATGATCTCATTTAATACACATAATGATCTTGGAGGACAGGTATTCTTACTATCTCCCTTTCGCAGATGAGAAACATGAGGCTTAGAGAGGTTATGTTTTCACAATGATTCTTTTTCCAACATTGCTACTCTCTCAAAAGCCACAAATTTTCAGGAAGGGCAAGAGTCTTCGTATGGAAAGAAAAATGGAAGGAGTAGCTGTGCCCTCCTGTGGACGCATCTCTTTGCTCACATGTGTTGAACCTCCCATGGAGGTCTTCACGTGAACATGGATCAGAAGCCAGCACTTCTGCCCACCCCAGAAACATATTTCACTCATAATGCATTCACACGTAAGGCAGATTTTATTAAAGAATTCATGGTATGATGTGGAAAAACATCTGGTAAAAGTACACAAAATCCTCCTCAGGGTTTCATTTCTCTAACAATGCCTTCCCCGAAGCCATCTCCCCCTCCTTCCTCCCTTTACCTCCTAAGGAAGATAATCACCTGTTTGAATATCCTACTGCACGGCTAAAAGTTAGGCAAAGAGCAGGCAGTTCAAGTAGTATCATCCTACTTAAGCATAGTCCTGAGTTGTAAGGGTTGGGGAGGTGGCTTACCCACCCAACCCCTGCAGCCTACCAAATTTGTCCATTACATACTTTGGGCTTATTCAGAGTAAGGGGTACGAAGGTCGATTTTGATGGTAAGAAGAGATTTTTCTAATTACTCTGGTGGACTGATATCAGGACCAATTCTTTGGCAACAAAGGACAAAACTTAATATAATAGGGAACAGGATGGGCCTACCTTCTTAGACACCCCAAAATGAAGGATACCAAGCTTTTCCATGAATTCTATATATTGAGTGTTAAGTGTTTGAACCACCGTGCAGAATTCTGAAATTCAGCCTTTTTGTATCAACTGTCAGTGGCATATTTAGATGTGAGTCACTATAGCAGTGGGGCAGAGGCAACGGAAAAGACAAAAGTGTCAGTGACTACCTGTGCCATATTGTTTTCAAGGAGAAATGCAACTGATTCCTGTTCAGCAGAAAAGGAAGAAACTAAAAGACATAAGAAAGGATGATTATGATTCTGGAAACGTAAAATTTTCTTTCCCAAACTACCTTTTCTAAGACCATGTCTCCAAGTTGTGTTGGTCTCTAATTTAGATGGAATTTTTTCTTAAAACTCAGACATTTCAGAAAGGGCATGAAAATAACCACAAATTTCACTTACAAAATTTAAACAATATATCTCATATTTTTCATGACTAAATAGATAATGCTAATAATAATGGCATAATAACCAATTTCTCTTCAATTTCCATACAAAGATTCTTTCTCATAGGAAAATTTGTTGACTTGAAGTGTGAAGCATGAAATCCTTCCTTTTAAAAATGTAATCGGCATTTTTAAGCATGAAAAAGATCTTTGACTAGGGAAAGACAACTCCAAAACAATGGATTGCTTGTCTCTTTGTAAACCTAAACTTGATCTTCCTTGTAGAAGGAATGTTTTTGTCATTCCTGCTATTGGCTTGCAAGTTTGGATCCATGTGGAATGGTTAAGATCCATCTGTAACCTTTCTCTTTCTTGTAGATACAATGCCTATGTCTGTCCAATTGTTAACAGTCCAGAAAACAAATTAGTCAGTAATGTTCACAAAAATATATAGATGGTAAAATGTTGGATCACTTTTCACAGAAGTATCATAGAACATTGTAACCCAAGCTAACTACTGTATTTGCTGCTATTTGTGATTTTTAGAATGTAAAATATTAGTGTATCAAATCGACATTCATCTATTTCTGACCCTCGGTTTAAAATAAATTTCTCTTGCTGTGATCTCCTTATTCAGTATCTCCTATAAGACTATTTTTACCAATTTTAGAAAATGCTAAATGCCGTTTTGTGCACCAAGCAGTTTAAATTTAATTGGAAAGCCTATACAACTCCCTACGTATCTAAATCATAGCCAATTCATATATATCACAGTGTAATGTAAAATTACCTCCAAAATTCAATATTCTTCGGTAAGTCAGTAGTCACTAGTAAAAGTGGGTACATCAATTAACCCCTTTCCTACTTTTCTTCATCCTAACTCTAGCATATTTTTCAGGTTCTGAATTCATTTAAGGTTTTAGATCAAAGCACCAATAGCTGCATGAATTCAAATGCCAGTAATCTGAAACAAACATCAACCTCTGAGGCCTGTAGCACTCTTTGAATAGTCAGTTCAGCCAGGGCAGGCCTGAATCCTCCTGGGAAATGGTGTTTGCTACTAGCAAGGCATCTATCTATGTGCCTGATCATACAGTATACACAAATCTATTACTATGAGAGATTAAATTGCTCTTCTTTCCAAATAGCATATATTTCAGAGATTTTGAGAACTCCATCAAGAATTTTCCAATTTGGTTTTATCCTGAAGGAGATTTACCATTAAATCTACCTTAAATCTCTCTTCAGCGCTTAAATCTTGAAGACTGTGTTAGTCTTTTCTAGCTGCCATAATGAAATACCACAGACAGGCTTAAACAATAGAAATTTATTTCTCATAGATTTAGAGGCTGGGAAGTCCAAGATTAATGTATTGGTAAGGCAGGTTTCATTCTGAGGCCTCCCTTGGCTTGCAGGCTGCCACCATCTCACTGTGTACTCTTGTGACCTCTCCTTTGTGCTTATCCAAGTGGGGAGAGGGAGAGAAAGACAGAAAGAGCAAGCTCTCTGGTGTCTCTTCTTATAAGGGCACTAAACCTGCCAGATCAGGGCCCCACTCTTATGACCTCATTTAACCATAATTACCTCTTTATAGGCCCTATCTTCAATATAGTCACGTTGGAGGTTGGGGCTTCAAAATATGAAGTGGGGGGAACGCAGTTCAGTCCCTGTCAAAAACATTGTTTCATTTTGGAAGCCAAGAGGTTCTGGGAAATGAAGGGAAGGATGAAATATAAGGTTATCACACAACACCAAATTGTGTATTCTACCATCCTTCTCACGTTTGAATGATCTCTTCCTTTATTTTCCATCTTGTTATTCCTAATGTTCTTTGTTCTATGCTGGCAAATAGGAAATCCTGGGCCAAAGCTTTCGTTAAGAAGGGATATAAAAGACTCAGGGAAGGCTCAGAGTCCAAGAGATTCAAGACCATGCAGATTTTAAGGTAAGGTTCAACTTGGAAGAGGATCCTTCAGTGGCATTAAGATTTACTTTAAGTTTCTTTCCATTTATAAACACATAATGAAGATAAATCCTCAACACAAACCATTTTCTAAATGTTTTTCTTAGAAAACACAAAACTTTACCAGATTGAACATTCAGAAAATACAATAAAGAACTGAAATACAAAGAATTTTCACAGTTATTAATTTTTAAATTATTATTCCATACTAAGTTATCACATCTAGATTTTAAAATTGTAATAAAAATAAATAAAAACCTTCTTAAGAATAAAAATCTCCATATTTTTATAACATAATTAATACTTAATGGTCTTTGATAAATTAACAGCAAAACTCTGGTTTATCTATGATAATACTGATAATACAGAAAGTTTGAGATTCAACTAAGTTCTAATGCTATTGTAATCCAGAAAATCATACATAGCAACCTCTCTCCTATAGGAGTGTGTGTGTGTGTGTGTGTGTGTGTGTGTGTGTGTGTGTGTACATGTCTTTTTGCTTTTGCAATTCATTAAGGGAACAGAACCATACTCACTATTGTACACATAGTACCCAGCATAGCCACTGGCATGAGATGGGAGGTCAATAAGTATTATATTAATTAGTTAATTAACTGTTACTGCATGCTTAGTTTGTGACCCAAACTACTTTGTACAGTGGCGAGTAAAATTATGAGACGTTGCCCATTGTCTTCAAAGAGCTTACAGCTAAATAGGGGAGACAAGACCTCCTGCATAATCTCCCATTAGAGATTCATTAGAGAATAAATATCTTGAGATAACAATGCAAGATGAGAAATATGTGGTTAGGTGTGAACAACTGCACTTAATAACAGAACCAGACAATGGTGTTACATTTCATAAACTGTAACATCAGAATAGTTCTCCTCCTCTTGTATCCAAAACAGAGGTGTCCATATTACAAGCTATTTGCAGGGTTAGGGCAATTCCAACCTTGAAGTAGACACGGCTGAGCCTCTACTCATGCCCCAACATGCTTCTTTGCTAACGATACCTAAAGTCTTGATTGAGACTAACAGGTGTCACAGTACTTATTTAGTTGCTGTCTGCCTCATCTATGAGGCTAAAATGCTTTCTGATATCTTTAATACTGACATAATAGCTAATAATATAAGCAAACTGAAAGACTATCCCATTGTCCTTGCATGGTATTGGGCAGAATTTAGTGAGCCATACAGCCTGTCATCAAGGTCTCTATACAAAAAAGGGCAAAAAATTCTAAAAAGCAAATAATCCAGAAAGAAATTACTTACTTTTCATGAGAAGTTTCATTTAAAAAAATTTAAAGCATACTTATTTGAAATTTGGTAAAATTGTAATTAAAGATAAAACAAAAACAGATTAAAGCATGAAGAATATACTTCTTATACTCAGATGAAATCGCTTTATACCTAAAATAGTATGCTGAAAGCAAAGTGCCTTGAAGATTTCCTTTCATTTAATCTAAACCAGTAGTTTTCCAAGTGTGCTACGGTGAAGCTTCTAGAGTCACACAATGTTTAATAAAAATATAATTTCTAAGCATATTTAGACTATTATAAAAACCAGAAAAGTACATGATACAATATACAGTATATTTAATATACTGGAGAGACTGTGATACTCAACTCCTAGGTTAACGTTTTTTAAGCAGATATTGGAATAAAGCTTCTTATGCCATCTCTATGTATATTTTAAAATTCTTACAAATGTGGTTTTCATTAGGAAGTTTATAACTTTATACTGTTCTTTTTTAGGTGTATGCATATTCACTCTTGTAACAGTGGATGAATGAAGGGAGCACCATGGAGCACCTCAATATTGTGCATGCAAAACAACTTATTCAAATCAATGGGCTGCTGAGACTTGATATTAGATAGTAACCATTACTTGTATGGTCACGTTTCAAATTTTTATTTTCATTAGAACAGCTTCATTGCTTTTGTGTGGTTTGTAGGTCCTATAAATTTAAATTTATAAGATGTATTTATATGCATATTTTATCAGTTCTCAAAAAAAGTGAGATGTACATTTTATTTATAAATCATATCCTTTACAAAATAAACTTATGCTAGGAAAATAAGCAGTAAGTTTTTATTTCTCTTTGAAAAATAACTTGCTTCTGATTGTTAATAGTCTAAAGTGCCATAATATTATTAAAATAGCATATATTATTAATTTGTCAAAAACAAATCTCATTCTTGCTCCATTTTAGTTTTGCTCTTCACTCATGAAAGTTGCTCTATATGAGATCAGTGTGGACCTTAGCAAAATTAATCATTTTCATTGGATCACTATTCTCTCTGTTGTATACATTGTTCCCACCATCCCCTTCAATAATATCTTGGACTTCAGTGGCAATGTGTTTTCTAGTTTAATCCTTATCTCTCTGATCATCTGTTTCCTTCACTAACATCTAGGGTATTCTTCCTCTGACCATTCATACATCAAATATTAATAGATGGTATATGTGCCAGGAATTTACTGCTGCATTTATAAATAAATCTCTGAACCCACTTAATAGCATAAAACTACTATTTTATTTGATTTATGATTGGAGCTAAGGTGTCCAAGAAGGGCTCAACTTGGTGATTCATCTTTACTCTTTGACATCAGCTTGGATTGCTAGGGCAGCTGGGGAGAGACTTCTTAAAAGATTTCTTCACTCACACGTATTGCACATAGGTGTTCTTTGTGTGCATTCTCCTCTACCTCTCTCTCTCTCTCTCTCTCTCCCTCCCTCCCAGGTGTTGCAGTTCTTACATGGCAGCTGGCTTCCAAGAGACAGAAAGCAGAGGCTTTCAGACACTGAAGTATCTGTCACAACATCACCTCTTTCACATGCTGTTGTATTTTTGCCTCACTTAGAGACTCTGTGGCCACTTTTATCCCACTGACTTAGAACACTTTCCTTCTTCCACTCCAGTTTATATCTCTCTGTCTGTGACTTCTTTGCAGATTAACTTCATATCTTTAATGTGCCCTTCCCTCTCAGAACTTTAACACTATCTTTGTATATTATTGTGTGTAATGGACGTCTCTAGCTTTCTGACTGTTCCTCATTGAGCCCCTGACTATTAGTAACCCAATTTTATTTCAGAAATTGATAATTTTTCAGAAAACTTTGGAGATATTAGCCACCCCCTACAAAAGAAGCTATATTATTCATTGTTTTCCAGAGAAATAGAACCAATAGGATGTGTTTATATAAAAGGAAATTTATGTTAAGAAAATGGTTCACTTAATCATAGAGGCTTAAAATCCAAAATCTACTGGAGTAGGCCTGCAGGCTAGAGTTTCAGGAAAGAGTCACAGTTCAAGCCCTAGGGCAGGCTTTTGACAGAAATCTATTTTGCGCTGGATAGGGTCAGTCTTTGTTCTGTGAACGCCCTTCAACTGATGGGATGTGGCCCACCCACAAATGAAGATTAATTTTCTTTACTCAATATCCACTGATTTTCATGTTAATTTCATCCAAAACACTCCTTCAGAGAAATATTCAGAATAACATTTAACCAAATATCTGGGCACCTGGGCCCAGGCAAGTGAACATGTAAAATTAACCATGACAGAAGCCAAACAGACTTTTCCTCGCTTGCTCAGCCACAGAATGGACACCTGATACAAGTTCAGCACATCAGATGCTTGTTTCTTAGTTGTTGAATCTTAAACAATTGATGTAATGCTATCAGGAAAACAAGAGGTCATATTCACCACAGCAGCAGTAGCAGCAATGGCGTAGCTTTCAGTTTATACTTGGGGCCCGAGTACTGATATAGTTTCTGCCACTAGGTCTTCAGTAGCTTCTTTGGTTGCTTCTAGCTGACAAACCTTCTTCAGTTGCGTCTAGCTGGTCCTGTGGCCTCCCACTGAGTCTGCAGCCTCTAGATATATTCCCAATAAGATTCCTTATATTTCTGAAAATAAGCAGAATTGGTTTCTGCTGCTTGGAACCAAGTCAAGCTTAATGCCATGTTATGCTAATTATGTGCAAGAGTTGCACTGAGGATAGACAAGTTAATAAATGAGAAGTATATTGAAAATTCCTAATACAGTAAGGTGATCAGTATATTATATTAATTTTTTTCTTCCTCCTACTTCTTTCCTTCTTCCACTTCTTTCTCATTATTATTAATATCATTACAGGTGTTATTATTAAACTTTCTATATATTTTTTGAATGAGAAGTGTAACTCCTGGCATGACACTCAGGACAATATACTCCCCAGCAGTGACCTATTTATCTCACCCAGTAAGACTAAAGTTTTGAGACTTTAAGGGACTTAGGTCATTAACACAATAGGCTATCCAGTTTAGTGTTGAATGCTTTAAACTACACTACATTTCACTACATGCTTGAAATATTTTGATTACAGAAAAGAATCTTAGTAGCACACAAATTGGAGAGATGAAAAAAATCTAAATTGATTTTTCAGAACTACAAATGAAACTTAACTCAAATTATAAGTTAGAGAGAAAGTATCAGTTCCCTGACATTTCCAGCAATAAATCCCATAAAGCACTACTAATGGATACAGCATTTATTTTGGGGGTGTTAAAAATATTCTAGAATTAGATTGAAGTGACGGTTGTACATATACTATATACTACTTAATGAATATACTATATGCCACTATATATAGTGAATATACTACATACTAGTTAAATTGTACACTTTAAAAGC
Organism: Cacajao melanocephalus; assembly: GCA_963573385.1. Taxonomy (NCBI): domain Eukaryota; kingdom Metazoa; phylum Chordata; class Mammalia; order Primates; family Pitheciidae; genus Cacajao; species Cacajao melanocephalus. The sequence goes on from CAUYLG010040701.1 coordinate 48,253, forward strand.
ATAAATTTTTGGTAAGTTAATGATATCTCAATAAAAAAGATTTTTAAAAAGCAATTAACCATGCTGTAAGTATCTAACTAGAGATTCAGATTATGGGTCTCTATTTTTAAATTTATTCTTTATCACACAGCTAGGACTTCTCTACTTCGGGAGGAAATTTCAAAATCACTGTTATTTATTTATTTGGCAGTTTCTAAACCTGTCAACTTATATATTTATTTTAAACAAAAACTTTATCATTTCAATTTCAGGTAAAGTCTAGTTGCGGAATTCAGTCACTCCTAATGGACACATATTTTATTATATATAGAAGTTTATCTGGCAGCTACTTAGGAAAGTAGGGAGATGGACTGATTCCAACAATCCTTGCAGTTGTACAGTGGGCCAAAGCATCCAAATACATAAATAAGTGAATGATACCTTTCCATTTCTTCATCGTAGCTACAACTCTCAGCCATGCTTAGGAGTCATCACCTCTAAACATGTTTAAGATAGAGCATTCATCTTATAACTGTTCCCAGCACATAACTGGGGACAAATAAAGGGCATATGATGGTGACATTGTTGGCTACAAATACCACATAAGGAACACACCACTTACATATTATCTGCCTGTATTGCATTACTTGTTAGAGAAACAAAGATAGAAATACTTCAGTCCTCAAACATATGTAAGAAGAAATATTTTACAATACTTCACCTGCTTCCATTCAAGGAGCCTTATGTAGCTCTCAAGACAACTCTTTAATTGAGAATACGTCTGTAGTCTCTCTGCCACATGAGGAGAAGAAAGGAGAGGAGGAGGAGGACAGGGAGAAGGAAAAGAAGAAACAGTTTTTAAAACTGGAAACATACCAAGATTCTCGGTATTCCACTGCATGAAATGGGAATGGGCCATTTTATCTTGTGAGTCTCTCTCTCTCTTTCTTTCTCTCTTTCTCTCTCTCTCTCTATCTCTCTTCCCCCACCCCCATATAAGCAATCTACTTATCATTGTGCCCAGACTTGATTAGATTTATAGTTTGTTTATCTGAGAGCTCAATGCTTTATTGCATCCAGAAGCCAAAATACGTGCACCTCCACAACCCGGCTGAATAAAACAAACTCATTTTGATCTTTGTATACAAAGCCATCAGCACTGGTTCAAAGTGTAGAGCAGCCAGTTCTGGACGGCAGATGCAGAGTTGAGCTCTTCTCCCGGGCCCTTGGTTTCAATTAGGCCGTCTGCCAAGTGGCCCATGTGCCTCTGTGTGCTGAAACATTTCTTTGAGGCAGCTTTTTTAAATTAGGAAATAAAGACTTCCCATGTGATTTGCTATATATACAATTTATGACAATTGATTTTTATAGTTAAAATACATACATTTTTAACATATTTCTCTTTCTGCAAAATAGTGGCTTTCTAACAAGGGAAGAAAATTAGCTAAATGTAAATACTGCATTTCATTTATTCTTCCTACTCTAAAATTTACTCAAATATACATTAAAATGATACTAAAGACCACTGGGTTTCCAAAATAATTTACCTCTTTGTCTTAAAATTAAAAAAAAAAAGACAGTGGAATACAAATAAGTATTCTAACTTCTAGGAACTATAAATATGGAAGAAATAAATATGCGCAAAAAAGAAGCTATAATTACTTGAGCTTGGTCAGTTCCCCAATCAGGATAAATGATGTTTTTCTTACTTTCTCTACCATTTGGGCCTTTTACCTCCTGAACTTTCAAACACCACCTTGTGACCTGGTAATAGACACGGCACACTCCAAAAGCCAACTTCCAATTCCTGGCTGATTCCTGGTAGAAGGGTGAGTTAAATGCACAGCAAATATTTGTACTTCACATCTCCAATACACACATCTTACGTAAATATAATTCTCAGCAAAGACTGCCTCACTTGGCAAAAATCTAGAAACTACTGAAAGCATTGATCGAATTATCCCAAGCTATTGATAATAGCCCTTCTGTTGCTACTTAGACAACGAGGCAACCAAGTCCTCTGAGGCCTGGATGGACAGGAAACATCCCACAGGATGTCCAGACTGTGTAAAAGCCAGAAACCATTACTGCTTGTAGCCTTTTACAAGCATTCTGGTCAGCTTTCAAGAAGCTCCCACATGCAGGACTAGATCCCTCTCCAAAAGTGAATTCTAGGTCATTTCAACTCTAAAGACCTGAACCTACACATCACTCCATCACTTAGCAGATGTTAGCCACTACTGGTGTCAAGCCAAATTGAAAATAACTGGACACCAGCACTAGCAACTGAATGGTAACCAGCTGTCAGTGGTGGCTTTGAGCAGGCACCATACAGTGCTAGGTCACTCACACAGCAAGAACACATAGGTGTGGCAAAAACTGTTTTTTATTGAGAAGACATAATATTCAAATAGCCATCTCTTTTTTTAAACTTTTAAGTTCAGGGATACAAGTGCAGGTTTGTTATACAGGTAAACTTGCCTCATGGTGGTTTGTTGTACAGATTATTTCATCACTCAGGTATTTAGCCTAGTACCTATGAGTTATTTTTCCTGATCCCCTTCCTCCTCCCTACCTCCACCCTCTGATAGGCCCCAGTGTGTGTTGTTTCCTTCTATGTGTCCAGGTGATCTCATCACTTAGCTCCCACTTGTAAGTGAGAACATGTGGTATCTGGTTTTCTGTTCCTGTGTTAGTTTGCTAAGAACAATGGCCTCCAGCTCCATCATGTCCCTGCAAAGGATATAATCCTGTTCTTTTTTGTGGCTGCATAGTATTCTGTGGTGTATATGTACCACATTTTCTTTATCCAATCTATCAGTGATAGGCATTTAGGTTGATTCCATGTCTTTGCTATTGTGCTATTGTAAATAGTGCTGCAATAAATACACACATACCTGTGTCTTTATAATAGAATGATTCAAATAGCCATTTCTTAATACTCTTAGAAGTCTATGGTCTTATTCTCTTGCTATATGGGGAAAAGTGAATAAATCTATGTAAAAAATAAATAATCAGTTTTGGGTGGAATAATTTCAATATAATAAGACACCTACTATGTGTGAATCTCCATAGATTAGGGACACAATCTCAAGTACTTTTCTCTCACTTTTTTTCAGGAATGTTTTCCAGGAAACTACATCTTGGGAGTAGGCATTTTGGGAAACTGAAGAACCACATTAAACACAGAAAGACTAAATTTACTAAACTGTACTCAAGTAAACTGAAAACATTAGTGCAAATATCGAGTGTGTTCTGCTTGTCCTCAAGCAGAATTAGAGTTTTTATCTTGTGCACCAAAATACCATTCACACACACACATACACACACAACACACACACACACACAAACATACACACTTACATCCATGAAAGTGGAAGAACTGGTCTAGAATTAAAGAATAATGGTACTTTACCTATGGCCCTGTAAACAAGGAAGACTCACTCACTTATGTATTATGCTTCCACGGATATTAAAACCCAGCAGCTAGCAAATTCTGTGTCAAGCAAATGCCTCAGTCTTCTGGGATTCAACCTGCTGCTGTTATTCTCACAGATCATATTCCTAGATTCTGGCCTCAAACCCATTAATACTTTAATTTTGGTGGCCCATTCAGAATCATCTCATTGGCTGATGACGTATTGACTTTTCATTCAGTGCTTAGCTTTGTTTGCTTTTCTGATTTAGTGTCTACCACAACCTTAGGTGACAGTCCTTCCTTAAGCTGTAGCCTATAGAACCCTGGTGGTTCCAGGTGAGCACCTGTATCATAGAGTAAGCTCTGGAAACATAATCAAGCAAACAAATTGTTAAAAGATAAAAGAAAATGTCTTTAAATATTGACCCACTATTTCCTGTGTTGTGATGACATTGCTATAAAACTTGATTTTCATAATCTATATTATTAATCTTTCAAAGCAGATGTTCCTAAGTGATTCAGATAATAGGATTCTACAAGCTCAATCACAGAAATAAAGTGTTGGCCACTTTTTCCTCTGTCAGCTAATTATTGAGCATAACCCAAAATCAAGTGTTATTTGGAATCAGTTTTCGCTGGTACATCAGTGAGAAAAATACTAGGTGCTATGAACCTAAACAACCCCATTCAAAAGTGGGTGAAGGATATGAACAGACACTTTTCGAAAGAAGACATATATGAGGCTAACAAACATATGAAAAAATGCTCATCAGCACTGGTCATTAGAGAAATGCAAATCAAAACCACATTGAGATATCACCTCACGCCAGTTAGAATGGCAATTATTAAAAAATCTGGAGACAACAGATGCTGGAGAGGATGTGGAGAAGTAGGAACACTCTTACACAGTTGGGGGAGTGTAAATTAGTTCAACCACTGTGGAAGACAGTGTGGCGATTTCTTAAGGATCTAGAAATAGAAATTCCATTTGACCCAGCAATCCCATTACTGGGTATATACCCAAGGAACTATAAATTGTTCTACTATAAAGACACATGCACACGTTATGTTCATTGCAGCCCTGTGTACAATAGCAAAGACCTGGAACCAACCCAAATGCCCATCAATGATAGATTGGACAAAGAAAATGTGGTACATATACACCATGGAATACTACGCAGCCATAAAAAACGACAAGTTCGTGTCCTTTGTAGGGACCTGGATGAATCTGGAAACCATCATTCTCAGCAAACTGACACAAGAACAGAAAGCCAAACACCATATGTTCTCACTCATAGGTGGGTGTTGAACAATCAGAACACGTGTACTCAGGGAGAGAAGCAACACACACTGGGGGCAGTTGGTGGGGGGTAAGGGAGAGACAGCAGGGGGTGGGGAGGGAGGGGGGGTGGGGAGGGATAA
>CAUYLG010040706.1:0-11114 GCA_963573385.1 Cacajao melanocephalus
CTCCTGACCTCAGGAGTTTGATCCACCCACCTCAGCCTCCCAAAGTGCTGGGATTACAGGAATGAGCCACTGCATCTGGCTGAAGACGTGTATTTTTAAAATAAACCAACAAAAAATACTTCGCAAGTTAATAAAGACCACCAGTATTAAAAAAAAAAGTATACTGTGTTATACATTCTCCACAGAAATTCTGAGATATTTAGGGTCCTTTCTCCCACATTAAATGGCTAGAAACCACTAAACTTTACTGAATTTTTGACACTTATTTTATATTATTATCATTTCCTTTTATCTTGTCAGATATTATGATTTGTTGCTGTTGGCACCATCTCCAATATCATTTTTTCCATCTTAGCTCTGGTATAGGTTAGGAAACAAAGTAAGTTGATTTTAGATATAAGCATATAATAAGACTTTTATTTAAGGTTTGAGGGTTTCACAAACTTTAAAAAATAAATCATGATGTCCAATTGAGCTTTTCAAATACCTTTTTTACTTAACTTTTAAGTCCTTGAACATGTCTTACATACTCAAGTCACTTAGTAAATGACCTCTGGATGAAGAAAATGCTAACACATGACTTTCATATCCCACTGAGCCTACTTGGTTTTCAATCTCCTAAGCAAAATGCTTTCCATCATGTGATGCTAGAGCTCCAATTCTAGCTTCACACTAGAACAATTATTATCTGGGCTCTACAAGATTGGTCTAGTCTATGGGTTTTCATGATGGTTCTAGCAGAGTTATGCAACTGAATGACATATAACAGGATTCAGGAACGAATTGCCGTGAAGGAACTGTGGTGAAATCAGCTTTGGACAAGAGACGGGGGACAGAGGGAATATATAACCTCAGGTATGAAACAAGAGCTGCCAGCTTTCAGAAATGTAGCCACTCAAGATACAATAAAGTTTCAGGAACAGAATGATCCTATAAAAGCATCAGTCAATTCAAGCTGAAAATAACCTCCATTAGCTTCCCAGCAATCTTAGATTACAAATCAAAAATCTTGAAGATGGCCTAAAAGGCCCTACCATGGTGAACTCCCCACCTCCTGTCTCACTCATTTTGCACTGCTCTCCTCCATGACTGTTCACTCAGCCTTCTCAGTGGACTTCAGGAGCTTTGCATTTAACCTTCTCTGTGATTAAAGCTCTCCTTTCCAGATAGTTTAACGGCTCACTACCTCACTCATTTCAGGCCTCTGCTCATTGTCACCTTGTCTATGAGACCATCTCTGACTGTCTTGTTTAAAAAATGCAAACTTCCCCCACTATTGCTGCTTTACTTATCTTCATAGCACTTATCACCATCTGGCACCTATATATTTACCTGTTTACTGAATTGATCTGTTTACTTATTTCACTTTCCCGTTGCTTCCCTGTCAGTTCTCCTGGTTGTATACTTCACAAAGACAAGGACTTTGGTATGTTTTGCAAACTACTGTACCCCCAGCTCCTAAAAGGGTACCTGGCACATAATAGGTGCTTAGTAAATATTTGTTGCATAAATAAATGGTTAAACTCAAAATGTCATGCCTTTTCTGATTTTAGGGAATAACATCTATTTTAGGATACTGTGCCGAGAACCATTTGGATATTGTTTTAAAAGCTCTTAAAACATTCCAAAATCAGGAAAAATTTTTCATGAATCGATGCAAGGTAAGAAGAATAATCTTCTTCAAAGTTCCCAGTATTGCAAGGCCAGAAAACTCTGATTTCTTCAGTGAATATCCTTTCTCTATATTATACTTACTCCTGTCCCCAGGTTCTTATTCCAGGTCAGAACTGTCCAAGCCCAGGCTTTATAGGATGATCAGCTATGGGAAAAGTCTGCTTTATTTTCTCTGACCCTAAAACTGATCTGGAAGATCCTAAATGCACTCTCCGTGTGCCTAGGTTTGTCACGCTACCAACTGCTCGGCCCTCATGAATGGCTCCTCTCATGTATACTCTGCTTCCCCTGAAGGAAAGGGGTCTGATACGTAAATAATTAACAAAAGCCTCTCCTAGTTACCTCTCTGAAGGCCTGATAGACCCACAGCACTATCCTGGCTGTTTACATGTAGACAGGCAAGAGTGTATTCATTTTAGACTTATTTGAATCATCCCAGTCCAGTTGCTTTTCCCCTATAGTCAGTGGTCCATGGGATTAGGGGAAAAAAAATGAGAGAAAATAAAACTCCTTCCGTCACATTTTTCACATCTCCCTTTCCTGGTTTTCAGAGCCTTTTTTCTGGGAAAAAGAGTCTGACCAAGACAGATGTCATGGTCATCTATGGAGCTGTGGCCCTCCATGCTCCCAAGAAGCAACTTCTCACCAGACTTAATCAAGATATCGTATCCCAAGTCCTGTTTCTTTATGGCCAGTGCTCTCAGGTAACACCCATTGCAGGGCTGCCTCCATTTCTAGGCTGGGGTTCCTAAAACTCAAAGGGGTTCAGCCCCTGATAAGCTTTTTTTCTTCCCAGTCTTGGGTATGTATTTATCAGCAGTGTGAAAACAGACTAACATAGTAAATGTATCATGGATTACTATGCAGCCATAAAAAAGAATAAAATCCCAGTCTTGGGTATTTTTTTATCAGCAGCATGAAAACAGAATACAGTAAATGTATCATGGATTGCTATGCAGCAGCATGGATGGCTGCGTCCTTCAGGCTCAAAGGATACAGTCCAAAAGAAAGATAGATATGATCGGTATGTCGGGGAAACGAGAACATATGGGAACAGAAAAATAAATTATAAAATAGGCTCAGGTAATCTATTTTCTTTCCTAAGGCCCTGAGCTGTACATGTCCTACCACTGCTGTGATGCAGTGATTGTCCTAAGTCAATCATATCCATAGTGATCTCACCCTTGTTTGAACATAGAACAGTTATTCCTGTACTATTGTAGGGCACCTGGCTTATTACTTATCTGTAGTAGTGTCAGAAGTGTTACCCAATGGTAGTTGTTTAACTTTTTATATGATAAGACTTACAAACTACCTTGAACAGTATCTCACAAATAGTAAGTGCCATATACATACTTTTAAGTGAATGAAATATGTCATTCATCAAGCTATTCAGTTCACCTATGTTGCACTGTTTTCCCCTTCACATTCATCGCAGCCACCCCAACCCTCCTTGCTGCTTCTCAAACATACCAAGAACGTTCTACCTTCAGAGCCACCAAACTGAATTGGAATTCATCTGATCATTCTGTCTTCCATAGTGCTTTATTTGTATCTTTAATAAATTGCTTTATACATATTGTGAATTCATCCATTTTGCTGATAAATACCAGGCTAGCCACCTAAGAATCACTTAAGAATCAAGTTTAAAATATAGCTTCCTAGAGTAGTTTTCTAGAGAAGTTAGTTCAGTAGGTCTTGGGAAAACTCTGGAGATCTGTATGCTTAAAAGGCCCATGAGTGATTCTTATTTATAGATTGATGTAGGAGGCTTTCACTGATTATGTGCACATCTGCTTCTCCTGTTAGATTGTCAGCACCTTGATGTTAGGGACTCCTTTAGCTTCTCTTCTGTGCTACCACAAACCACATGCTGATGCATAAGTGCTCTTCACATTTATTCATATGTATATGTGATGAGAATAGACTCATAAGGACTCATGAAATTATAGTCATCAGTATCTGCTAGTGGAAGGGTGTAGGGCAGTTATCCTCACACCTTAGTTACGTAAGAATTGCCTGGAGAGCCTGTTAAAAATAGGGACACCTAATGAATCACAGTCTTCAGAGATGAATCACCAAATTTGTATTTTCAGCATACTCTTCAAGAGCTAATTCTGATGCCCTCAAAATCTGATAGGCAATGATTAGAATAGAATAGAAAACATAATAAAAGATGTTTTATATTACATTAATGTATAGTCAATCACTGAGGAAAATTATGAGGAAAATACAAGAGGGAGAGGCCAAGCATGGTGGCTCATGTCTAAAATCTCACCATTTTGCGAGTCCAAGGTGGTAAGATCGCTTGAGGCCAGGAGTTGGAAACCAGCCAGGCAACATAGTGAGACCTTATCTCTACAAGAAATTATTTTTTTAAGCCTGTAATCTCAGCACTTTGTGAGGCCAAAGTTGGAGGACCACTTGAAGCCAGGAGTCTGAAACCAGCCTGAGCAAAGTATCAAGACCTCATCTCTAAAAAAAATACATATATAATAATTGGCCAGGTAGGACAGTACATACCAGTAGTCTCAGTGCACACTAGCCTGGGTGACAGAGAAACACATTGTCTCTAAAAATAAATAGAAGAAGAAGAAAAATAAGGATGACTAAGATAATGATTGCACTTTCAAGGTACAGTCAGTTTTGCAAGATAATATAGGTAAAAACATAAGGAGAAAATGAGGTTGAGACACAACACTCAAAAAAACTCCATCAGTGACACCACTTTTTTTTGTGTAGAAGCCCCTCCTGGACAGATTTTTTTTCATAGATCTGAGAAAAATTATTTCCCTTAGAAATTTTTTCAACTTTTAGATACAGGAGGTACACGAGCAGGTTTGCTGCATGGGCATATTATACCCAGGTGGTGAGCATAGTACTCAGCAGTTAATTTTTTGACCCTTGTCTGCCTCTAATAGTCCACAGTGTCTTGTTTCCATGTTTATTTAGCTCACACTTATTTGGTTTTCCGCTCCTGAATTAATTCTCTTAGTATTATGGCCTCCAGCTCCATCCATGTTTCTACAAAAGACATGATTTTATTATTTTTTATGGCTGCATAGTAATCCATGTTATATTTACTGTATAAGTCCATTTTCAATCTGCTGAAAAAGACATACCCGAGAATGGAAAGAAAAAAGTGTTTAGTGAACTTACAGTTCCATGTGCTGGGGACACCTCACAATCACGGCAGAAGGTGAAAGATGTCTCACATGGTGGCAGACAAGAGAGCTTGTGTAGCGAAACTCTCCCTTATATAATCATCAGATCTTGTGAGACATGTTCACTATCATGAGAACAGCACAAGAAAGACCCGCTGCCATGATTCAATTACCTCCCACTGAGTCCCTCCCATAACGTGGGAATTAAAGATGAGATTTGGGTGGGGACACAGCCAAACCATATCTATGTATAAATGTGGGATATATATATTTTTTTCTACATTTTTATCCAGTCTTCCATGGTTGATTCCATGTCTTTGCTATTGTGAATAATGCAGCAATGAACATATGAGTGCATGTGTCTTTTTGGTAAAATGAACCCTTTTTTTCTTTCCGAGGTGGAGTCTTGCTCTGTCGCCCAGGCTGGAGTGCAGTGGTGCAATCTCAGCTCACTATAACGTTCACCTCCCAGGTTCAAGCAATTCTCCTGCCTCAGCCTCCAGAGTATCTGGGATTACAGGTGCCCACCACCACACCCAGCTAATTTTTGTGTTTTTAATAGAGAGAGGATTTCACCATATTGGCCAGGCTGGTCTCAAACTCCTGACCTTGTGATCTACCCACCTTGGCCTCCCAAAGTGCTGAGATTACAGACATGAGCCACTGCACCCAGCCCCTTTTTTTTTTTTTTTTTTTTTTGGTGTATTCCCAGTAATGGAATTGCTGGATGGAATGGTAGCTCTGTTTTTAGTTTTTTGAGAAATCTCCTATCTGCTTTCCACAGTGCCTAAACTAATTTATATTCCCACCAACTGTGTATAAACATTCCCTTTTCTCCCCAGCCTCACCAGCATCTGTTGTTTTTTGACTTTTTTATGATTACCATTCTGACCAGTGTAAGACAGTATTTCATTGTGGTTTTGATTTGCATTTCTTTGATGGTTAGTGATGATATGCATTTTTTCATGTTTGTTGGACACTTATATGTCCTCTTTTGCGAAGTGTCTGTTCATGTCCTTTGCTACTTTTTAATGTGGTTGTTTGTTCTTTGCTTGTTGATTTGTTGAAGTTCCTTATGGATTCTGGATATTAGAGCTTTGTCAGATGCATAGTTTGAGGATATTTTATCCCATTCTGTAGGTTGTCTGTTTACTCTGTTGATATTTTCTTTTGCTGTGCAGAAGCTCTTTAATTAGATCCTACTTGTCAATTAACTCTTTAATCCATCTTGGGTTAATTTTGATATATAGTGAAAGGTGAGGATCTAGTTTCATTCATCTGCATATAGCTAGCCAGTTATACCAGCAACATTTATTTATTGAATAGGGAGTCCTTTTCCTATTGCTTTCTTCTTTTTTTATTAGCCTTGTCAAAGATCATATGGTGTATGGCTTTATTTCTGAGTTTTCTATTCTGTTTTATTGATTTATGTGTCTGTTTTTGTGCCAGTACCATGCTGTTTTGATTGCTATATCCTAATAGCATAGCTTGAAGTCAGATAGTATGATACTTCCATCTTTGTATTACGTTGGCTAGTCAGGCTTTTTTCTGGTTCCAAATGAATTTTATAATAGTTTTTTTTTTCTACGTCTGTGAAGAATGACATTGGTAATTTGATGTGAATACCATTGAATCTGTAAATTGCTTTGGGCAGTATGATCATTTTAACAATATTGAGTCTTCCTATCCATGAGTATGGAATGTTTTTCCATCTATTTGTGCCATCTCTGATTTCTTTCAGCAGTGTTTTGTAGTTCTCCTCGTAAAGGTCTTTCATGGCCTTGGTAAACTGTATTTCTACATATTTTATTTTCTTTGGGACTATCGTAAATGGGATTATGTTCTCGATTTGACTGTCAGCCTGGACATTATTGGTGTATGAAAATGATGAAACTGCTACTGATTTTCTTACATTGACTTTGTATACTGAAACCATATTGAAATCATTAATCAGTTCCAGCAGCCTCTTTGTGGAGTCTTTAGGGTTTTCTGTGCATGAAATCATTTTGTCAATGAATATGAATCTTTAAAAAAAAAATTTTAATACAGAAATGCTACCCAAAAATGGCACTTTACCTTGAAACACCTGAAGTCAGTTGTGAAAGTTGGGACTTCTTGAGAAATGGTAAAAGGAAGTAGGGTTATCTGAAATCTAATGGACAGTTGTAACACAAGGTTTGGATGGGAAAGGCTCATAACACACAGTAAACTGAGGTAGCTTGCAGATTCATGGGGTGTGTGCATGTGTGTACTTTGACTATTCCTACGTGACTCAGTTCAACTGTGCACCTTTCCTCTCACAGAGGAAACTGCACATAAGCAAATGCGAATGCAACATGTGAATACATGATAAAAGTATTCTCTGATACAGTATGTCGATCTCATTGGAACACATCTGCATTTTCAATACAAATGTTATAGCAGAACTCACTGTGTTGACAGTTCCAGAGTAAGCTGCCCTTTGACTTTTCATTTTAGAATTTTTCACTTCTTATTTCCCTAAGAGCCTTTACCCTTTTACCTTACCAAAATCTGTTGAGCCTTTTTAAACTGATTGTGAAGCCTGAAAACCCAAGACTCGAAGTCTCTATCCTGTCTTCTGTAGCTTATTCATGACTCACCGGGGGGAAAGCCTCTGCCAATGTACAAGATCTTACTTTAAAAATGGAAGAAGTGAACTTCCCCCGTCTCCTTGGCAAGACCCCACCTTGGCAAAGCTCCACCTCCTGCTTTACTATTGTCCTTCAGGCTGATGGATGGGTCCTTTTGTTGGGTTGGGTGTATCTGTGACTGCTACTCATTTGAGTATCTAATTTTGCCTTTGATTTTTTTAGGTTCTGGGCATGTCTGTGATGAACAAGGTATGAGAGAGAGAGAGAGAGAGAGAGAATGTTCCCCTGAAATGTGCCAAAGATGGCCTTTTGATTTGATTTCAGTGGAAAGGTTTACAACATGTAACAATCCAGTTCTGAAATCAGAATCCCTGATTCTAATCCAGCGCAGAATAAGGAAATATATTCTGGTTCCAGGAACATTATAAGTTGAGCTATAAATTAAAGCAATGTTTTTCAAACTTTGATCACCAGTTGACCATGAAATCAATTTAATAGGTCACAATCAGCAAAATTATTTAATAAAATTAATTACAGAATACTTTACATATAGCAATTATAACTATTATTTCAGTTATATATTAAACATATTTGATGCATATAGGTACTAGGTGGAATTTTAAACTGTTTCCTACTGTTGTTTATGGTCAAAAAAGTTTGAAAGCCACTGTTCTAGAGAACCTCCATTCTACTGTGGGTGATGGGGGGAAATTGGCCTTTGTTTCTCACTTTCCCTGCAACTTAGACCCTAGGCTGGAGTAGAGATGGCAAAGGAAGCAAAGATTCTCACTCCTGTCTGGGAACATATTTCAAAGCTAAGTCACATGTTTATAGACCTGAGTGTGGTGCTTTAGACCTTGACTTGCAAGGTGAATGCTTTTGCTTTAGGACATGGATCTGCAAATGAGTTTCACAAGAAGCATCACTGAGATTGCTATTGCTGTCCAAGATGCTGAGGATCGGGAGTTTAAGTTTTCCTCCAAGGAGATGCTGATTGGTTACATGCTGGTGAGTGTGCAAAGAGGAAATAAGAAAGGCCCTGAGTACTCCATTACCAAGAGTTCAGTGCTATCTTTTTAAAAAGTGAATAGACTTCACCAGTCCCACATAACAGATCTCTGCCTTGTTTCTGACCCAGGGCACCCAATGGTCCAATGAGGTTGCAGCTGCATCTGGAAACTTTCCTGAGCCTTTATGAAACATTTCACCTCCTTACTTGTGTTGCAGGACTTCATTAGAGACGAGCCCCTGGATTCCTTAGCTAGCCCTGTTCGGTGGAAAGCCTTAATCGCCATTAGATATCTCAGGTAGATAATTTTTTGTTGTTTTCATTGAAAAAGTATTTATCCCCCTTATCTTCCTCCTGATCAACTGACATCTATTAGTGCAGACTTCAGTGCTCACTCCCAAGACTGAACACAGTTCATTAATGGGAACCTTCAAACTGGGCCTTTTTCTCCTTCCAAAGAGTTATGGATCTGGCTGAGAGATTAGTCGTTTGATGACTGACAGAGACTAAAGAGCTACTCAGAGGAATGATATGTATATATGAGGAATAAAATTTCTCAGAAAAAGGAAATTCCTCTTTCTAGATCTTGGCATCCAGGCAAATTTTAATGTTTCAATTAAAATCTTATGAAAGTCCTAATCACATTCTACTTGGTTAGCAGCAATAAACCTGAAAAAGAAAATAATTTTTGGCACATTTAAAAAATAATATTTTCCCCCTGCAGTAAAATAAATAGAAGTTAAATCAAAACCACCATAAGATAACATCTCATACCAGTCAGAATGGCTATTATTAAAAAGAAAATAAAAGATGCTGATAAGGTTGTGGAGAAAAAGGAACACTTTTACACTGCAGATGGGAATGTAAACCAGTTCAGCCACTGTGGAAAGCAGTTCAGATATCTCTCAAGGAATTTAAAACAGAGTTACAGTTCAACCCAGCAATCCCATTTCTTGATATCTACTTAGGCGATATAAACAGGTCTACCATAAAGATATAGGCATGCATATGTTTATTGCAGCACTATTCACAGTAACAAAGACATGGAATCAACCTAAATGCCCATGAATGGTGGACTAGATAAAGAAAATGTGATACTTTATACCGTAGAATACTATGCAGCCACAAAAAAAGAATAAAATCGTGTCTTTTGCAGTGACACAAAAGGAGCTGGAAGCCATAAACCTAAGCAAATTAATGCAGGAAAACCAAATACCACTAATTTTATAAGTGGGAGCTAAATATTGAGTACACATGGACACAAATAAGGAAATAATAGACACTGGGGCCTACTTGAGGGTGGAGGTTGGGAGGAGGGTGAAAATTTAAAAACTATCTATCTGGTACTGTGCTTATTACCTAGGTGAGGAGATAATCTGTACACCAAATCCTCATGACATGCAATTTACCATATAACAAACCCACACATGTACCCTCTGAACCTAAAATAAAAGATGGAAGAAACAAAAAGAAAAAGAAATAGAACTCCTCTGTAAAAATTTGGAAACCAAAAAAAAACAATTTTAAAAATAATAAAAACCACCCATAGAGCCCCTGTTGCCAATACTTTGGTCTATTTCCTTGATGTGGTTTGACTTTGTGTCCCACCCAAATCTCATCTCAAATTGTAATCCCCACATGTTGTGGGAAGAACCTATAATCCCCATGTGTCAAGGGAGAGAGATGATTGGATCATGTGGATGGTTTCCCCATGCTCTTCTCATGGTAGTGAGTGAGTTCTCATGAGATGTGATGGTGTTATAAGTGTTTGACAGTTTCTCCTTCACATGCTCACTCTCTTCTGCTGCACTGTGAAAAAGTGCCTGCTTTCCCTTTGCCTTGGGCCACAATTGTAAGTTTCCTGAGGCCTCCTGAGCCATGTGGAACTGTGAGTCAATTAAACCTCTTTCCTTTATAAATTACATAGTCTCAAGTGTTTCTTTATAGCAGTGTGAAAATGTGCTAAAATACATTCCTTCGGGTCTTTATTTCTAGTCTTCCATTTTTATAACAGAGTTGAGATTCTATTCTGCATGTGCTTTTTCATCCTGCTTTTTCTTTCTTCGCCTTATGTATTTCCACATTATTACCAATTCTTCACAAACATCCTACTTTTCTTATTTTTTAGTTTTTGTTAATGTTTAATTGTAGCAAAATACATAAAATATAAAATTTACAATCAGTCATTTCTAAGTATATAGTTCAGTATTATTAAGTACATTCATATTGTTGACTAAACGTATTTGGCTTTATTTTTGGGTTCTCAGTCTGAGTAACTATTTTTATAACAGTGCCATGCTGTTTTGGTAACTATAGTTTCATATAATTTGAAGTCAAGTAATGTAGTAACTCCAGATTTGTTCTTTTTTATTAGTATTGCTTTGGCTATGTGGGCTTTTTTTTTTTTTTTTTTTTTTTTTTTTTTTTTTTTTTTATGAAGTCTCAAACGTTAACCCCGTGGTAATGTTAATTGCATGGTATTTGGAAACAGAAAACGAAACCACCCACTTTAGCGCAAAAAAAATTAAATACCTAGAAATGTACTTAACTAAGGAAGTGAAAGATAGCTAAGAGGAAAACTACAAAACACTGCCAAAAGAAAACCTACAATACACAAACGAATGGAAACAGATCCCATGCTCAAGGATGGGAAGT
>CAUYLG010040709.1:0-39737 GCA_963573385.1 Cacajao melanocephalus
ACCTCATTGCATCACCAGTATCTTTTTTTTTAAATATATATATTTCATTGCACTTTAGGTTCTGGAGTACATATGAAGAACACGCAGGATTGTTGCATAGGTACATACACGGAAATGTGGTTTGCTGCCTCCATCCCCATCACCTATATCTGGCATTTCTCTCCATGTTATCCCTCCCCAACTCCCTACCCCCCACTGTCCCTCCCCTAGTCCCCCCACCACAGACCTCAGTGTGTGATGCTCCTTTCCCTGTGTCCATGTGTTCTCATTGTTCAACACCTGCCTATGAGTGAGAACATGCAGTGTTTGGTTTTCTGTTCTTGTGTCAGTTTTCTGAGAATGATGGTTTCCATGTCCCTACAAAGGACATGAACTCATCATTTTTTATGGCTGCATAGTATTCCATAGTGTATATGTGCCACATTTTCCCTGTCCAGTCTATCATCGATGGGCGTTTGGGTTGGTTCCAAGTCTTTGCTATTGTAAACAGTGCCACAATGAACAAAGGTGTGCATGTGTCTTCATAATAGAATGATTTATAATCCTTTGGATATATACCCAGTAATGGGATTGCTGGGTCAAATGGAATTTCGATTTTTAGGTCCTTGAGGAATCGCCACACTGTCTTCCACAATGGTTGAACTAATTTACACTGCCACCATCAGTGTAAAAGTGTTCCTATTTCTCCACATCCTCTCCAGCATCTGTTGTCTCCCGATTTTTTAATGATTACCATTCTAACTGGTGTGAGATGGTATCTCAAAGTAGTTTTGATTTGCATTTCTCTAATGACCAGTCATGAAGAGCATTTTTTCCTATGTTTGTTGGCCTCATATATGTCTTCTTTTGAAAAGTGTCTGTTCATATCCGTCACCCACTTTTGAATGGGTTTGTTTGTTTTTTTCTTGTAAATCTGTTTTAGTTCTTTGTAGATTCTGGATATATGTCCTTTATCAGATGGGTAGACTGCAAAAATCTTTTCCTATTCTGTTGGTTGCCGGTTCACTCTAATGATTGTTTCTTTTGCTGTGCAGAAACTCTGGAGTTTAATTAGATCCCATTTGTCTATTTTGGCTTTTATTGCCAATGCTTCTGGTGTTTTAGTCATGAAGTCCTTGCCTATGCCTATGTCCTGTATGGTTTTGCCTAGGTTTTCTTCTAGGCTTTCTATCGTGTTAGGTCTTATGTTTAAGTCTTTAATCCATCTGGAGTTAATTTTAGTGTAAGGTGTCAGGAAGGGGTCCAGTTTCTGCTTTCTGCACATGGCTAGCCAGTTTTTCCAACACCATTTATTAAACAGGGAATCCCTTCCCCATTGCTTGTTTTTGTCAGGTTTGCAAAAGATCAGATGGTTTTAGATGTGTGGTGTTGCCTCCAAGGCCTCTGCTATGTTCCATTGGTCTATATCTCTGTTTTGGTACCAGTACCATGCTGTTTTGATTACTGTAGACTTGTAGCATAGTTTGAAGTCAGGTAGCGTGATGCCTCCAGCTTTGTTCATTTTACTTAGAATTGATTTGGCTATGCAGGCTCTCTTTTGATTCCATATGTTGTTTAAGGTGGTTTTTTTACCCATTCCACTGTGAAGAGGGTCATAGGTGGCTTAATGGGGATAGCATTGAATCTATAAATTACTTTGGGCTGCATGGCCATTTTCACAATATTGATTCTTCCTAACCAAGATCATGGAATATTTCTCCATCTGCTTGTGTCCTCTCTTATTTCCTTGAACAGTGGTTTGTAGTTCTCCTTGAAGAAGTTCTTTACATCCTGTGTTAGTTTTATTTCTAGGTATTTTATTCTGTTTGTAACAATTGTGAGCGGCAGTTTGTTCTTGATTTAGCTCTCTTTAAGTCTGTTATTGGTGTACAGGAATGCTTGTGATTTTTGCACGTTGATTTTGTATCCTGAGACTTTGCTAAAGTTGCTTATCAGTTTCAGGAGATTTTGGGCTGAGATGATGGGGTCTTCCAAATCTGTGATCATGTTGTCTGCAAATAGAGACAATGTGACTTCCTCTTTTCCTAATTGAATACCCTTTATTTCTTTTTCTTGCCTGATTGCTCTAGCTAGAACTTCCAATACTATATTGAATAGGAGTGGTGAGACAGGGCAACCTTGTCTAGTGCCAGATTTCCAAGGGAGTGCTTCCAGTTTTCAACCATTCAGTATGATATGGGCTGCGGGTTTGTCATAAAAAGCTTTTATTATTTTGAGATACATTCCATCGATACCTAGTTTATTCAGAGTTTTTAGCATAAAGGGCTGTTGAAATTTTGTTGAAGGCCTTTTCTGTATCTATTGAGATAATCATGTGGTTTTTGTCTTTGGTTCTGTTTATGTGGTGAACTATGATTATAGACTTGTGTATGTTGAACCAGCCTTGCATCCCCAGGATGAAGCCTACTTTATCATAATGGATAAGCTTTTTGATGTGCTGTTGCAATTGGTTTGCCAATATTTTATTGAAGATTTTTGCATCTATGTTCATCATGGATATTGGCCTGAAGTTTTCTTTTCTTGCAGAGTCTCTGCCAGGTTTTGGTATCAGGATGATGTTGGTCTCATAAAATGATTTGGGAAGGATTCCCTCTTTTTGGGTTGCTTGGAATAATTTCAGAAGGAGTCATACCTGCTCCTTTTTGTATGTCTGGTAGAATTTGGCTGTGAAGCCATTTGGATCTGGGCTTTTTTTGGTTGGTAGGCTCTTAATTGCTGCCTCAACTTCAGACCTTGTTATTGGTCTATTCAGGGTTTCAGCTTCTTCCTGGCTTAGGCTTGGGAGGATGCAAGTGCCCAGGAATTTATCTATTTCTTCCAGGTTTACTGGTTTATGTGCATAGAGTTGTTTGTAGTAATCTCTGATGGTGGTTTGTGTTTCTCTGGAATCTGTGGTGATATCCCTGTTATTTTTATATTGCATCTAATTGATTATTATCTCTTTTCGTTTTTATTAATCTGGCTACAGGTCTATTTGTTGATCTTTTCAAAAAGCCAGCTCCCGGATTTATTTGTTGGGATCGGCATGTCTGCTGGGGACTCTTGGCCTGCAAGAGGGTCCCAATACCTGGAAGAGAGAATGCACGAGAAATAAAGAAAGACAGACAGTTGGAGTCTGGAGGACTAAATAGGCAGTGCCTAGACAGCAATTTTATTTGTGCATAGGGTCTCAATATATACTTTCAGCTTTCAGCAGCTGAAGTCAACCCACATTGTTGATTCTATACAATAAAGAGGAACAAAAAGTTACAACACAGAAGGTGTGGGGTAGAAGAAAAAATACCAGTAAACAAAAGGAGTACTTAATCAGAGGCCATAAAATAGAACATGAGAATCACAAAACAAGAAGGTGATTTTCTTATCTATTGAGCAAGGGTTTACATTTGGAAAGGGGACATTCCTTAAGGGTGGGAAGGAATCACAAATCCTCAAAGGCAACAATCTCCAAGAGTCACATGAATGGCCACAGGGCCTAAGCAGTTCTCTGTAAACAGAGTCATAAAACTAGCCCAGAACAGGATTTAAGATAAAACACAATGTCTAGTAAAACCACACAGCCATCACCAAGCCATTGTGTCAGTGTCAGTGAGTCTAAAATAACTTCAACAGAATCATCCATTTTTAGTTCCTGCTTCCTCATAGCTCGACTGCCTCCAGAAAGAAGGGGGAATTGTGTCTGGGCTCAAGCTCACACTATGGTGGAGGCACAGTCAAAATGCCTCTATGCTGGAGCAATCCCCACATTTATTGATTTTTTGAAGGGTTTTTTTGTGTCTCTATCTCTTTCAGTTCTGCTGTAATCTTAGTTATTTCTTGTATTCTGCTAGCTTTTGAGTTTTTTTTTTTTTTTTTTTATCTTGTTCCTCTAGTTCTTTCAATTTTGAAGCTAGGGTGTCAATTTTAGAGCTTTCCTTGCTTCTCATGTGGGCATTTATTGCTAAAAATTTTCCTCTAGACACTGCTTTAAATGTGTCCCAAAGAATCTGGTATGTTGTGTCTTTGTTCTTGTTGGTTTCAAAGAACATGTTTATTTCTGCCTTCATTTTGTTGTTTATCCAGTTGACATTCAAGAGCCAGTTGTTCAGTTTCCATGAAGTTGTGCAGTTCTGAGTTAGTTTCTGAATTCTGAGTTCTAATTTGATTGCACTGTGGTCTGAGAGACTGTTTGCTATGATTTCCATTCTTTGGCATTTGCTAAGGAGTGATTTACTTCCAATTATGTGGTCAATTTTAGAGTAAGTGTGATGTGGTGCTGAGAAGAATTTATATTCTGTGGATTTGGGGTGAAGAGTACTGTAAATGTCTACTGGGTATGCTTGGTCCAGATATGAGTTCAAGTCCGGGATATCCTTGTTAATTTTCTGTCTCATTGATCTGTCTAATATTGACAGTGGAGTGTTAAAGTCTCCCACTATTATTGTATGGGAATCTAAGTCTCTTTGTAGGTCATTAAGAACTTGCTTTATGTATCTGGGTGTTCCTGTATTGGGTGCATATATATTTAGGATTGTTAACTCTTCTTGTTGCATTGATTTTTTACCATTATGTAATGCCCTTCTTTGTCTCTTTTGATCTTTGTTGCTTTAAAGTCTATTTTATCAGAGACTAGGATTGCAACTCCTGCTTTTTTATTGCTCTCCATTTGCTTGGTAAATCTTCCTCCATTCCTTTATTTTGATCCTATGAGTGTCCTTGCATATGAGAAGGGCTTCCTGGATACAGCACACTGATGGGTTTTGACTTTTTATCCAATTTGCCAGTCTGTGTCTTTTGATTGGGCATTTAACCCATTTACATTTATATTGTTATGTGTGAATTTAATCCTGCCATTTTGATGCTAGCTGGTTGTTTTGCCCGTTAGTTGATGCAGTTTCTTCATTGTGTCAATGCTTTTTACCATTTGGTATGTTTTTGGAGTGGCTGGTACTGGTTGTTCTTTTCTACGTTTAGTGCTTCTTTCAGGAGCTCTTATAAAGCAGGCCTGGTGATGATGAATTATCTGAGCAATTGCTTGTTCATAAAGGATTTTATTTCTCCTTCACTTATGAAGCTTAGTTTGGCTAAATATGTAATTCTAAGTTGAAAATTCTTTTCTTTAAGGATGTTGAATATTGGCCCCCACTCTATTCTGGCTTGTAGGGTTTCTGCTGAGATATCTGCTGTGAGTCTGATGGGCTTCCCTTTGCGGGCAACCTGACCTTTCTCTCTGGCTGTGCTTAGCATTTTTTCCTTCATTTCAACCCTGGTGAATCTGATGAGTATATGCCTTAGGGTTTCTCTTCTTGAGGAATATCTTTGTGGAGCTCTCTGTATTTCCCGGACTTGAATATTGGCCTGCCTTGCTAGGCTGGGGAAGTTCTCCTGGATAATATCCTGAAGAGTGTTTTCCAGCTTGGATTCATTCTCTCCATCACATTCAGGTACACATATCAAACGTAGATTAGGTCTTTTCACACAATCCCATATTTCTTGTATGCTTTGTTCGTTACTCTTTACTCTTTTTACTCTAATATTGCCTTCTTGTTTTACTTCATTGAATTGATCTTCAATCTCTGATATCCTTTTTTCTGCTTGGTCGACTTGGCTATTGAAACTTGTGTATGCTTCGTGAAGTTTTCGTGTTGTGTGTTTCAGCTCCATCGATTCATTTATATTCCTCTCCAAGCTGTTTATTCTCATTAGCATTTTATCAAACCTTTTTTCAATGTTCTTAGTTTCTTTGCATTGGGTTAGAACATGTTCTTTTAGCTCAGAGAAGTTTGTTTTACCCACTTTCTGAAGCCTGTTTCTGTCAATTCATCAGACTCATTCTCCATCCAGCCTTGTTCCCTTGCTGGTGAGGATTTGTGATCCCTTGGAGGAGGAGAGGCATTCTGGTTTTGGGTGTTTTCATCCATTTTGCACTGGTTTCTTCCCATCTTTGTGGATTTATCTACCTGTGGTCTTTGTAGTTGGTGACTTTCAGATGGTGTCTCTGAACGGACGTCTTTCTTGTTGCTGATGAAATTATTTCTTTCTGTTTCTTAGTTTTCCTTCCAACAATCAGGCCCTTCTGCTGTAGGACTGCTGGAAGTCCACTCCAGACCTTGCTTGCCTGGGGATCACCTGCAGTGGCTGCAGAACAGTAAGGGTTGCTGCCAGTTTCTTCTTTTGCTATCTTTGTCTCAGAAGGATGCCCGCCAGATGTCAGCCTGAGCTCTCCTTTATGAGGTGTTTCTTTGGATATATGGGGGCTGGGGAGCTGCTTGAGGAGACAGTCTGTCCCTTATAGGAGCTCATGGTGCTAAGCTGTGAGCTTCATTGTTCCGTTCAGAGCTGCTGGGCAGGTACGTTTAAGTCTGCTGCAGCAGAACTCATAACCGCCTTTTTTTCCTAGGTGCTCTGTTCCGGGAAGGTGGGTCTTTATTTATAAGTTCCTCATGGGCTGCTGCCTTTTTTCAGAGCTGCCCTGCCCAGCAAGGAGGTGGCCTAGTCGCAGTCTGCCAACAGAGGCATTGCTGAGCTGCCATGGGCTCTGCCCAGCTGCTGTGTGAACTTCCTTGCAGTTTTGTTTATAGAGGTATAGTTAGAACTGCCTTGGAAATGGTGGTCTTCCTCAGTAATGGCAGACTGTCTTTGTAATGGCAGACTGCCTCCGTAGTGGTGGACTGCCTCGGTAATGGCAGACGCCCTTCCCCCCACGGAGCTGGACCATCCCGGGTCCAGCTGTGCTTGCTGTGAAACTCTCAGTCCAGAGCATTTCAGATTGCTAGTCTTTGTGGGGGTGGGACTGGCTGAGCCAGATCACCTGGCACCCTGTTTCAGCCCCCTTTTTTTCAGTTGAATGGATGACTGTCTCCCAGGCATTCCAGTCGTCAGTTGAAACAGCGTCCGGATTTGTGTGAGTTTTCATGTGGAAACCCATGCGGGCTGAAACAGCCATGCTGGAGACTCGTGGCGCTTTTCTGCCCGGGAATCTCCTGGTTCGCTTTACTGAGGAGGAGGAGGAGGCGGTTGGAGTGCAGCGTGGCAGGACGACAGCCTGGCTGGGTGGGTGCAAGTAAGAGTCTTATGAAAGAGAATTAACCCCATCACCAGCCCGGACACTGGCTCCCGCGGCAGCTGCGGCTGGCAGAATCCCCCTATCAACAGTAATCTGAAGACTATTGCAGATATAATGAGGTAAGATGAAGTCATACTAGAGTAGGATGGGCCTTTGAGGCACTGGGGGTTAGTATATCAACATAGGAATTTTGCAGATGATACAATTCTACCCACAACAGATATGTAAGCAATAATACTAATGCTTTAAAAAATTCTGATCCATGAGCTTTGGGAATCCATCCTTAAAAACTCAACAGTTTAGAAATTACAAACAATTATAAGCAAAATTCCAACAAAACAGAGTCCTGTAGCTGTATAATGAATTGGGAGTGTCAGGACTAAGCTTTCTTTATAATGACTCGAATTCTCAGACGTAAGAGAGCACTCACCTTGTGACTTTAACTTTAATATTTGCGGGACACATGCAAAAGGAATACGAACATGTTTGTTAAGCAAGATTGCAAAGAGTTAAGTTTTAGTTTTATAAATAAGGAGAAAAGTGGTGAAAATAATTCAAAACAACAATAAATCAAAATGTCATTGGTAATGAAATGGCGAGAGATTTATTTTATAATCTACAAGTTGCATAGCTTGTTTTTGTGGCCAGTAACTTTCCGTGGGCAGCACAGAGAGGTGAAAAATGTATGGTTATGCTTTTTATTCACTATATAACTTCAGGTTTGCTGTTTTACCTCTGAGCCTTTAAACTACATATGTAGCATTTTCACATGTAAAATGGGAAAAGTAAATCAACTTGTAATGATGGCTTGATGAAGCATAGGCTATGCTAATGAAATATTAGTTCTATTCTTTCATATTTTTCCCTCCAGACTTTAACCCGAACTTTCCTGTTAATCAGGAATGTGAATAACAGGCACTGGCTTTGGGGAAAGGGTGAAGGTAATTTGTAAAACTACATTTGCTGAAGGAAATATGCAAACGTACTCATTATGGATATAGACAAAATTGAGTAAATAAAATTTAGAATTTCTCATATTACTTCTCTAACAGAACCCAGTATATAAATTTGTTTTAAAATTAAGATAATTTGCAATAGAAACAAATGTTCAAAATCAGACCTAGAAAGTCTGTAGTACATTTATCTGCTTAAAGTTACATTTGTATTAACCAGACCTCAGACTTATAAAACCTTAAAGCTCCTACCATTTAGATTTTATTTTTAGATTTATGTATTTAAACTAGGAAATTGATTAAAAATTATTTTGGTAATCAAACCTAGTGAGAGAAAAAACATAAAGATTCCCATTACACAATGGCAATAAAAATCAGTGAGTACCTTAAAGTGTTTGCAGGAAACTTAAAAACAAAACTTGTTAAGCTCTGCATCAATAAGCATTGGTGCAAAAAATTATTACTTATCCAGTCACTAAACCCTGTTGAAATTCTTCAAGTGCCTTAGGTTACAAAAATCTAATGATACCTTAGCTTGAATCTATAATATAAGGAAGAATAAGAAATGGACTACTAAATTTCTAGAAAAATAGCATTTTCTTTATAACATGCGAGTGGGTATCTTGTGTCTAAAATAACACTCTCTTTTTTTTTCGAATTTCACACTTATTGATTGGTTTTAATGCAATCACATTTCATAAATGGGTTGGTCAGCATCTGAATAACAAAAATACACGTATTTCCCATTGAACAATTCTTCCTGCATTTCTGCTTTGTGATTAGATCCTGTGAAAAGGTCTCTAGCAGATATTCATTAGTCAATTTACAATATTTGCTTAAACTCATTTTGGTGAATGAATTCTCTTAATCCCAAACTCATTTTCAAAATATCCTGTAAAGTCAAATAGCCACTTCCATGTTTTTAAAAAGAAAAAGAAAAAAATATTTACTGGCTACTCATAACTAAGCAAACAAAAGTAGTTGAGAATATTGAAAATTAAACCCAAACTTTTAGAATGAGTTATGTGACACTGGACCACAACGAAAAGGGAAAAAAATGTAGGCATATTAGTTTAACTTTTTTACTGGATGCATTGAAATATTTTAAGACCTTTCATCACACTGATTTCTTCACTTACTCGTTATGTGGTTTTGTTCATTAAATTATGATTATTTTTGGCCCAAGTGCAAAAAAGGAGATGTTTTATTAAATTGCGTGTGCAAATCTAATTGCAAATACTACATCTAGAGGCATTTGGACTTTTTTTTCCCACCTGGTATTCAGATTTGTTTAAATACTGAACATAGGTATGAGCCCACAACCTCTTACCTAAAATTCTCAGATCCCAAAAGCCTGAAAACTAAATTTAAAAAAATAATAGTTTCTTAAAAGAAAAACCCGACCTTATGTGAATCAATCTGATGGTAAAACCAGAGGTCATTTCTACTGAATGTGAATAGTTAGATGTTTCACAGCAGATATGGTGATATTTTTATTACTGGCCTCCTGAAAAGGTTTAAGGTAGATGCACTATATTACATTTTAAAACTTTCTAAAATTATAAATATATAAATAAATCTGGCCCCAGGGGGTTCCAATGAGAAACTTCAGACCTGCATTTTCTCCCTTCTTCCCTAGAAGAACCTATACAACTTCCAAAATGTCAGAAAAGTATTCATCACAGTGTGTCTTCTGTACATTTATTTATTTGATACTTGCTATAGGAATGATCCTGACATCATAGCCATTCTGTGACTAGAGAGACTGATATCTTTTGAAAGACTGAAATTATTTTTCCCTACTAGAGGACACTTACAGCATTGCAATTGACTTAGAATAGATTTCCCACATGTTCATATGATAAGGCGGAAGGTAGAACCATCAATGTTGGTAATAATTTCAGTAGGACCTGTCTTCGTTTTGGTTGGTGATGACCGTAGTTATTGTGATTATGTGGGTTATTGAAATAATTCATTTCTGACGTGCAAAATAACTCATTAAATGTAAGTGTCTTTTGTCTTGAAAACCCAATTCATTCTGTGAGAGTGATACATGGGTAAGAGAGGCTGGGATGCTACAGGGTCGGATGAAATTTTAGCTTTTAAGATTGAAAAGTTCTATGTTAGATGAAACGGGTCTCCTGGGAGACAGTTTCATTATATCCTTGATGTTAGCAATGTGTCTGATAGAATTTTCGTTTTCCTGGTTTCATTCCATTGGTCCTAGGCATGTCCTTTTGCACGACTCTAAATAATTCAATATTTTATAATAGCTCCTAGTAAAGGGTTCTTTTCACTTCCATTTCCTGCTCTCACATTATCCAATAAAACCTTTAGTTTAAATTTGCTATTCTTTAATATCTTTTAATTTTATTCTCTGGACCTTAGTCTATGATTCATCTGCCTTTTAGTACCCCAGTTTCTCTACCAGATATGGTCAGAGCTACCTAATGAGAATAATAATACACTTTTATACAAAAGTAGAACCAAATGCAGCAATGCATATCTTTTTTGCTAATAGTTCTGAGACATTATAGGCTGCTTCCATCAACAGCCAGTGGCCTCTCAATTCACATGAAGACAAATTAAACCTAATGAAAATGACGACTAGAATAATTAAAAGTAAAGAAATAGATGAACTTTTTTCCCTTTAACAGATGCAAACACCAAACTGAGTTTCTATTCTATAATTAGCTAATATTTGACACTTTGTTATTTTCCTTGCCTGCATTTTAAAAACTACTGTTTTTCGCACTTACATGTTCTGAAATATCTTACTTGGAATATTTCAAATGCACCTTCTTACATTCCTGCTGGCTTCTTTCTTTTACCTTATTAATGGCATCAGGGAAAATGTATTGAAAACTTTTCTACTCTGTTTGTTGTACCTTCGACTTCGTAAATTGATGTGCAAGATAGGAGAGTGAACATCACATGAGTCTTACTCCTACTGAAACTTCCAATATTGTAAAGAAACAGATATATACAAAAAATTAGAAAAAAATACCATGGCTCCCAGTTAAAAGTGAATATGAGTGACTAGAGACGGGGGAATCCAAGATATGAAGAGATGAGTGTAAACTATCATTAGACTTCCTAATAGAAATTATGAGGATGCCACCTTAAATTCACTTAACTTGTAAATTAGTTTTGAGTCAATTTTGAGATAAAGAGTCAATTTGTGGATTAAAGATGACCACAGAATGTTTGCAGCTTCTCCCTTGGAGTGACGGAGACAATTTTTTCATACCCTTGAATCTGAGTTGTCCTTGCAATTTGCTTCGATCAATAGAATCTGGTAAAAGCGATGTGGTAGTTCTGAGCCTAAACCTCAAAAATCTTTACAACTTCAGTTCTTGTCTTTTTGAAACATTGAAACTACCATGTGAAGATTGCAGACCTAGCCATCCTGAAGATAAGGGACCCTGTTGCAAGAGGGGACCCTGGTGAAAACTGACAACTGTCAGAACTCTGACAGGCCGTCTTCCCCCACCCAGCTCCTGATGGCACATGGTGTCAGCAGGCAAATGAGTGACCCCAGGCATGACCAGCAGAAGAATTTCACATCTGAGCTCAGACCAAATTGCTAACAAAAGAATCATGGGCTAATCAATTTATTGTTACTTTGAGCTACTACGTTTTGTGGTTGGTTTATTATGCAGCAAATAGTAACTAATATGAACAAAAGCAACATATAGACAAGGCCAGAAAAATTTGGTTTAATAAAGGGAATAATTTAAAAGTGTTTTGTATGATAATACACCATTAACAGTTTTCCTGGAGGTGCACACTGGCCCTACTGTAATGCTGATAGTACCTTCATCAAAATCAAGCCGTTGTACCACAATCAAGCTCTTGTCTGTGCAATATTCGAATGGTTGAGTTGAAGATATTTAACTCTTTGTTTTAAAAGGGTTTGGAAAGAGTTGAGAAGAATCAAATCAGCCAAATAATTAAACCTGCTACTAGAAAAATAAGGTACTGATATGTAAACACTCAAGTGCTTTCTAATTTACATTTTATTTTCATCAGAGTAGTAGAAGAATGCCTACTTGTTTCATGCCTACCATTACTGATTTCCACTTCTCAGAGCCAACCACCCTTAAGTCTTCTAACTCTTTCTCCTATTTACTTTTATGCCTTCAAAGAGCATAGTTAAAAGTGATACATTTTGATTTTTCAATTTTAGATATTATCTCTTGATTTCTTACCATGGGTGAAGAGGATGTAGCAGCCACACATACATCATTACTCCAGCTATACACACTTCCCCTCTCCCTTGTTTCCCTATATAGTACTTTAAATTTAATTAATATTCAGCATTGATTTAGGATCACAGCATAAATATTCTTCAGAGTAAAGCCATGCAATATGTACTTTCTTACAATCTTTTGTATTTTCTCTAAAGTTAATAATTGCTTCCATTATTTATTTTCTTAGTCTCCCGTGCCTCTGTTACTAATTAATTGCCAAATTATCCTCTGGACTTATAAAACTTGTCACAAAATGATAAAACACATCTGGGAATCAACGTATTCAACTTTTTCCGTGCAGACAAACTACAGTTTAAGACTTCTGGCTTCCTGTCCAACATGGACTTGTTTTTCTTCAAGCATAATGGGCAGCTGTTATTGTAGTCTGAAAACTTTCCTTAACTACCGTCCTGGGAATTCCTTTCCTCTCTGCCAGGCTGGAGCTACTGTTTCCTATATCCTGGTTTTTCTTTCTTCCTTGAATTCATGCTTTTTTTGTTGTTGTTGTTGGAGCTCATTCCTCAGTAACTTCACTAAGGATAAATGGCAACAGAACCACTCTCATTTAGAAACCCAGGAATCCCATGCGCCCTTGCAGTCTGGAGTTCGAATGGTCACAACTAAGGCAAAGGCAGAGTACGTTTTGCCCAGTTTTCTGGGCAGGATTTACATGAAAGGATAATTTTTGAGACACAGTCTGAAAATTTGTTAACCCATGCTCACATACCATTGCTGTTTTGTACTGAGCACAGTATGGTGGACATCATTTGTTTTCTCAGAATTCTGAAAGCATTGCATCAAAGTGGTGTATCTTCTGATGTTGCCTCTTTAAGCCAGAACTTTTTTTTTTCTTCTGAAAACATTTGGAAACTTTTACCCCTGGTTTTCTACAATTTCTAGGTGGTGTAACCTGACATAGGTCTCCTTTTATTTATTTTGCTGAGCTTTATGCAAGCCCTTTTTATTTGAATATTCATACCCTTCCAGAACTAAAAAACTGTATTTATTTGTTCACTTGATGTGTGCATTTTCCTCTGAATATTTCCAGTTCCTAGAACTCTTTTTAATCACATTCTAAGTTTATATTATAATTTGGCTGTTTTATTCTCCAATTTTATATCTCTTTGCCTTTTGTTTCACTGTTTTCTTAACTTGATTATCCCAGTACCTTTTATATTTTTAAAAAATCATTGCCATATTTTCCAAGAGTTTCTTCTTATCTTAATGCTTATTTTAAACATTCTGTTGTTCAATTGATGCAATCTATTTTTTTATCTCATACAAATTATAGTATTTTTTTATATGCTTCCTCTGCCATAGGCGTTGCCTCTGTTTCCTTGAGGTTCCTTTATTTTTTTAGAATGGGTTCGTTCTCTTTGATTTTAGAAGCTTTCTATAAAGATACCATAATCCTTGGCCAGCCATTTCTGGAGAGGTCTTTAAAAATTGGAACCTGGCTTGTCAACTGGTGGCTTTCACTGTAGAGAGATAGGAGTGAAGAAAATGTGGCATTTTTATAGGAGGTTCCCCATATGTCTATTTTTATAGGTTTTACAAATTGTAACTCATTTCAGAGTTTTGGGTGTGAATTGTAGTTTGGTCTCTACTTACGGAGATGTGAGCTTCAGCTTTGAATCACTCTCTAACCATCTCTTCATCTGTTCTCCACTTCCCTACATTTTATTTATATCTCACAATATCCAAGTCATTCTCTCCCATTCATTCTCTCTTTTGTGTGGATTTATGATTTTAAAAGTAATACTTATTCTTAATGGAGGTTCTGAGAGAGTTTGGAGATTAACATACATGGTAATCTACAATGGTTTACCAAACATGTTTTAATAGTTTTATTCTTGGTCAGATGAATATTTAAGTGAGAAAAAATATTTTTAGCTGGCAATACATTTAATTGGCATAGAATTTAAAAGTTACTCTTTCAAGTGAGCTCTCTGGCTTCTGTCTCTAGAGGCACTTCTTGTTTTCAGCTTCTTGTATCATCTTCTATGTATATAACACCCATTCTGCCCTTTGATGTTTGGCACTGTGCGATAAAAATTAAGGATCCTTCCAGATTAGTTCATGTAGAAATATCTCAGTCTTTGCATTAATTGCATTATTTCAATAAATGATTGCGGCATTGAATGAATATACCCTAATTTCTATGCATTTATATAACTATCCTCATATTGATGGATATTTCAGATTTTTTTGTTATAACATCTAATGCTTAATTACTATTGCTATAGAAACAACATTTAATTAAGGAGCATATACATCTGTATGGTAACTTACTAGTAGAACTGTATTTTAAAAATGTAAGTTTCCATGGAAATCATTCTACGTTCCAGAAAGGATTAAGTGATAATACTGTTTTCCAAAATGATTATCAACTCTGGCTTCATAATCTTTTTAATTTTTGCTAACAGATAAAAAATTATATTGTAGCTTATGCGCTTTTTCATCTTTTTATGAAGGCGATTTGGTAGCTTTTCATATTTTTAGAAACTTTTTTTTTTTTGCTTTATTATGAACTATCAGTCCACATTTTTTTCTCGTCTTCTATTTGGTTTTAGACAGTTCTCTTCTTAATATCTAGAGCTTTGTTTTATGTATTAAAGCATCGTGATATAAGCTGTAAATAATTCACCAAATTTGTTGTCTTTCAATATTGTTTATGTGATGTTTATGCTATACAGACTTTTAAAAAATTGTTACAATTAAATATATCAGTGTTTCCACTTATGGATTCCAGAAAACTTTCTAATCTAGTCTTCAAGGTCTTCCCCTCTCAAAAGTATTCATGTTTTTCATATATTATTCTAATCCTATTATGTTGGCCTTTTTTCCTTTCTGGAAATAATTTTGAAGTAAGGCAGAAAGTAGAAATTCAATTTTTATTACTAATGGCTGCTGTTTTCCCCAGAATCATGTATTAAATAATTTTTCTTTCTTCCCAGTAACTTGAAATTTCATTATTACCATGTCATATACTATATTCCTGTATGAATTTGGTATATTTTTGGGACATCCTGTATTGTTCTATTGATCCGTTTGTTGATTTTTCAACTGGTGCCATATTATTTTAATTATTGCAGATTTTACATATGTTTTAATACAAATGAAAGCTGATTCTCTATTTAAGTTTAGAATGTTCCTGTCTCTTCTTTCTGATTTAGTTATATAGTTATATGATAGAATTAGCTTATCATTTTATAGAAAGAGAGTTTGTTGGTATCTACATTTGAATTTGTTAATTAGGATTTAATGTGGGAAACACTGTTAGTGAACTATTTTATACACACCGTCTTTTGTCTGAGCATTTAAGTTTTTGTTTGTGTCTTCTGATAGCAGTATATACATTTTTAATATTAATCTCGCATATTTAAGTTTCTTTCCAGATATTTTATTATTTCTAAGTAATGTTTCTCAGTGATTGTTGCTTATGTAGCATGTCTATTTTTTCTACAAATTAACTTTTTATCAATCACCAATGAACCTATATTATCATTATTTTCACTGTAGGTTCTCATTGTTTTTTTAAGTTAACAATCATGTTCTTCAAATGATATTACTTTAATGTCCTCCTTCCTTTTCAAGCTTTAAATTTAATTTAAATTTAAATGAACAAATCTTTGCTTGATTTGTTGTTTGGTATCTTCTAAAAATGTTAAAATCTGTTGTTCTGAATATATATGTATACATGTATATAATATGTCATATTATTTTCTTACCAAGCTTTAGAATATTCTTGCTAGATTTAAAAACACTTCTTTTCCACTTACAGCTTTTCCCTCTCTCTCTGACTTTTCTTTTCTTCTCTTTTTTTTTTTTTTTTTTTTTTTTTTTGAGACAGAGTCTCATTCTTCACCCAGACTGAAGTGCAGTGGTATAATCAGAGTTCACTCTAGCCTTAACCTCCAGGGCTCCAGCGATTCTCCAGTCTCAGGCTCCTGAGTAGCTGGGACTACAGGTGTGCATCACCATGCCCAGCTAAGTTTTCCCTTTTTTGTAGAGAGGAGGTTTCACCAAGTTGCCCAAGCTGGTCTCCAACTCCTGGGTTCAAGCGATCTACCTGACACAGCTTCTCAAAGTGATGAGACTACAGGTGTGAGCCACTGTACCAGTCTCCTCCTCCTCTCTTCCTGAGCCCTCACTCTTCCTCTACCATTTTAATGTTGCCATGTATGGTACAAAGAGCAAAGGCCAGGCGTTTGTCAATAGATGTGAATGTGCGAAAGAGTACCCAAACTTTCCCAATTTATGTTTTGTGATTTATAAACTATGTTAATCAAACTCACAGTCATCTTTTGGTAGAATGCTCCAAGGGAGAGAATTAGTGAACTCACCAAGAATGGGGTTGTAGAACACATGATCCATTCTCTTAATTCAAACAAGGGGTCAGGTTAGTGATTGTGGATATGAAATAACTCATTTAAAAAACTTTTTATTGCAGTATGCCACATACAAGATTAAATAATAAAATATATAGTATTAAGTACATACGCACTGTACAAATAGAAGTTGCTGACAACCCCTACTGAGATAAAAGTATTGAAAATTTCAGAGTGGCTGGTATATCTCTTTCATCTCAAGAACTCATCCTCCCTATAGCATCTGTTAGTTTCACCTCTTCTTGATCCTCATATGAATACAATGTGTGCTTTTTTTGCCTAGCTTCTTTTATTCAACACAGTATCTATGCTGTGCATATCAGTAGTTTATAATTTTTATTGCCGTTTCATATTACGCTTTGTGAACATAGATGAATTGCATAGATAGTATTGTCAATGGATATTTGGTTGTTTTCAGTTTTTGGATTTATTTTAAAAAGGACATTCTTGTACAAGTTACTATTACTTGAAAAAAACTGTTTTGGATATTTTTATTTGCTTATGGATGTAACACATTCTTTTCTTGGCTACGTACCTAAGAGTGGTATTAACGAATCATCTGATAGGCATACATTTAGATAGCTTTAGTAGACAATTCAAAAGAGGTTTTCAATCTGCCGATATCCATTCACACTTCAACCAACAATGCAATAGAACTCCAGTAGTTTCATGTCCTTGCTACTTGGTACCGTTAGAAATGTTAATATTAGCCATTTTGGTGGTATGAATGGTACAGGCTAAGGTTTTAATTTGTAGTCTTCTGATGAATAAATATGTTGTGTTCAAAAGTCATTTGGATATCCTGTTTATTGAAGTGCCATTCAAGTTTTTGCCTAATTGTAATTGCATTTCTTTACCTTTTTATGGTGTAATTTTTAAATGCATTCTGGATATAAATCCTTTATTTGATATATGTGTCAAACGTGCATTTTTCTCAGTCTTTGAATTACCTTTTTGATTTCTTAATGGTATCTTTTGATGAGAAGAAATTCTTAATTTTAATAATATCCAATTTATCACTTTTTTTTTTCTTTTAGTGTTAGTTGCAAACTGTTTACTCCCATTACACAAAGGTATGGTGCTATGTTTCCTTTTAGAAATGTTATTATTTTAATTGTTACAATTAAATCTATGATTAATCTTGAATATTTTTGTGTATGATGAGAGTTAGGGCACCAAGATTTAGTTTTTCAAATTATCCTAGCCTCATGTGTATAAAAGGCCATCCTTTCCACAACTGAATTGTAGTGACATCTTTGATAGAAATCAGGTGACAATGTGTGAGGGTCTATTTCTAGACTCTATTATCTTCTTTTGTTTATTTCTGTATCTTGAGCCAATAGCATAATTTATTTACTATTACAGTGTTATCCTTAATCACTATGTGGTAGCATAGATCTTTCAACTTTGTTCTTCTTTAAAATACTCTTGGTTAATTTAAGTTTTTAAAATTTCCTTACATCACTTGTTAGTTTACACATCACACACACACACACACACACACACACATACACATGGGTGCACATACACATAGTGTGCTAGGATTTTATTGGGATCGAATTGATTTATGAAATTTAACATTGGCTGAGCTATTTTGCTAAGTACTTTTCACTTAATAATTTTTGCAACAATTGTGTGATGTTGGTACTATGTTTATCATCATTTTACTAATGAGTAATCTAGGCTTAGAGAGTATGAAAAATACTGAGATAAAATCAGTGTGCATCAAATAATACAGACATGATTGGCTCAAATACCTATTGCATAACTTGTTAAAGGTGATGCCTTTTTCAGAAATTCTGTGAGATCTTTCATTTCAGAACATTGAACAAATAATTGAATAATGAATAAAATAAATAGTATGAATGTAATTCAAGACTATTTGCCCTTGGATTTGAAGCATAACAAGGAGTTCTTAGTATCAGTTTAACATACTACTGGCTGTTTTTTATAGATAATAATTACATGACAAAATATATAATTTTAGATTATTAGTGATAAAGAAATGGTCCTGTCACAATAATAATTACCTTTCCCTTCAAGATAATATGACATAGCTGTGGCACTTAAGCTCATTTAGTTCTAAAGATCCTGTGACTACAGTTCTATTTCACCTTAATTTTAAAACAGGTTAGATAAGAAGAATATAAGAAAGTATTTGGTATTTCTTCTTTTTTCCCTATTACCTTCTTGACTGAAGATATTGGACAAAATTGGGACATCATGATTAGTTTATCAATCTGTATTTAATGATCTTGATGACTTCAACATTAGCATCCTAATTATACTAAAATAATCAGAGGTTGATAATTTTTGCTGCAAATAAGATGCTAACAGATTTTCAAAAATAAAGTGTTTTCTGTTTCTCTTTCTTTATGGACCATTTCTGTATTTCCTACCTCCTTTATCTAATAATTTTGGTATCCAGTGGTGCCACAGTGCCCTCTGAATGCCCAAGGTTCAGCTGTGACTCAGTCTATGACTACCTTCCCTCGCAGTTTGCACAGTCAAAGACAGCATTCTTTACTTTGAGGCTAAATAAAAAATCCCTCATTCTCTGATTGTAAATTTTTTTACAAGTTTTTTTGACCTAAAGTTTTGACCAAACTATATTAATATTAAGAAAATTAGAATAGCGAGAGGGCCTGATTATAGTGAGGACATTAAACTTCTTAATAGAGAGAACAGTTACCATATAAGTGAATACAGTATTTGCCACAGACCCTCTTCTCTTTCTCATTTCATTTTTTATTCTTTTTAAATGTGTTGACATGCTTTGTTTTATTAAATCATTGGTTCTCAAGCACTTTCTTTAAGTTTCCTAAGGAAGGGGTTTATACCTCCTGATTCTTTCCCTTTAGCCCCTTTACCTTTACTCCCCAGCAGTAAAATTTGCATTTCTGTGCAAAATTCTGTAATCCAATGGTAGAAAATATATCTTTCAGTTAGGTCTTGAATTAGGTGAATATTTTAATGGTCATGATTCTGCTTAGTTCTTTGTTTGTTTCTTTTCTTGTTTTGCTTTACTGGTTCTTGGGTGAGTCTAAGCACAAACTTCTATATGTAAACCCATCTTTGGAGAAATATGAACAAGGATCCTTTGGAAAAGGTTATTATTAAAAAGCTTCTGAAGGTAAATACATGTTGCACCAGACAGGAAATAATGAAAAATGAATCTGAAATCTTCATTCAAAGCATACTTGACCACAGCTGACAAAGATAAAGAAGCTCTGTCTGAAATTGCAATCATTCTTCATAAGGGACATCAGAGAGGGAATGCTTGTGTTGTCACTGAGGCTTCCTCAGTCCTTAGAACAGTGTCTGGGACATACAGTAACTCAGTAAATATCACTTGTTGACTGACTGAATTTATTTTCCATTTACTGGACTGTGATCGTGCAGTTCAACAGACGTTGGAGGAACTTTTGCAGTTAAATGTGTCATGGGGAAATAAGGGCCATGAGTTTAGGTGGAAGCAGAATTCAGGAGAAAACTGAATAAATTATTAAGTAAAGTTGATCATTATTCTTCAAGTTTATCTGTTATTTAAGAAATGGCACCTTCAGCAGGCAAGTACCCACTGAAGGCAGAGTTAGAAATGTAAAGCAAAGTGGTGATGAGAAAACGTTGTCAGAAGCAGAAGATCATGTAATTTCCAGTTAAAATTATCTTCCAACTAGTACCCAAGAACCATACTGAGCCAGTTGCCTATGGAGGAACATTCCCGTATAATTCCTTAAAGTCCTTGAAAAACATCATAATTATTAAAAATATTATTAAAATTACTATTTTTGAACATGTGAAATATGGCAGGCATTGTGATAATCACTTTATGTAATCATCACAAAATGTCCTGTGAGTTATTATCCCCATTTACAGATGAACAAACTGAGACAAAAATTATGTAACTTACCTGAGGTTATACAGCCGGTAAATGTCAAAGTCATGACTGAGGTTATCTTATGTCAACACTAATGCTCTAAAGCACTAAGGAGCTTTGCATCTTAAAAGTAAAATCTCTGGGCCGGGCGCGGTGGCTCACACCTGTAATCCCAGCACTTTGGGAGGCCGAGGCGAGCAGATCACGAGGTCAGGAGATCGAGACCATCCTGGCCAACATGGTGAAACTCCATCTCTATTAAAAAATACAAAAATTAGCTGGGCGCGGTGGCACCCTCCTGTAGTCCCAGCTACTTGGGAGGCTGAGGTAGGAGAATTGCCTGAACCCAGGAGGTGGAGGTTGCAGTGAGCTGAGATGGCACCACTGTGCTCCAGCCTAGCACCTGGCATTTTTCCTTTAGGATTTATCATTTCACCTTAGTTTGACATCACTTTAAATTTCAGAAGTTTAATGTTTGGATTTTAATAATATAAGTAAAAATTTTCCCATCAGATGCAAATCAAGCTTTCCCCACTGGTTGCTCTATCCTTCTTTCAAAATAACCCTAGGAACCCCTGGAGTCCGGGATCAAACTAATGCTAGGTTAGAGTATGTAGTTTAGAGTATTAGAAATATTGGAATTGATCAGCCATCCCCAGAAGTTTTAGCTCTGGGAACAGAGTCATCTTCAATCATATAACCTATGTCTCTATAAATAATAAACTCGTGGATGTATCATGGTATGGGGGAAAAACATCAGAACAGCATTCTGATTTCTGAGAAGTTATTTGATCTTGAAAGAAAGCAGGAACTTGTAAATGATCTGTACTCTAGCCAGACTCCCTATATTATCTCCATTATTTATGAATTACTGGAATCTTGATACTTATTTTATGCTTTTGTAAATCATCACCCTTCTACTCATCTTTTAATTATTTTACTATATATGTGCATATTCTTATTGCTCAAATTTCCTTCTGTTTTGTTTTGAAGAAATGTAATAATATTTCAAATTCCTGCCTTTGTCCCCAAGACATTTGCTTGGTATGAAGAATCCCAAGTTTGCCTCAAGAAAGAGAAAATAGCTGTTAAGTGCTATTATATAGGCAAGTAACTTTTTAAATGGATCCTGGGCTGTTCTTTGTCTTTAAGGAAAATAAACTACTATAGCCATTAAAGCTTTCTAACATTACTGATGCCTAGAAAGTGTTAATTTGCAATTAGTCAATTAAGTGATATTTTTGCTGTGCTGAGCATTACTGTTGGGTAGTTTGACAATCTGTCTGTTGAAAAGAGAAGACAGTTTTTTGAGACAACAATTTGTAGTCACTGAGTAACATTGATTATTTATGTTTGCCAATGCCTGGAGAAAGAAAATCATTATGAACGACTCAGATTGCATATAAATATGTTGATAAATATGTTTGAGAATGTTGAAATATATTATTTCCCTGTATTTGAAAGAAAATTGTTTGCCAGTCTAAGGAAGGGATAAATGGCATCCACAATGCAGACTAGCTCCTTTTTTATCTTTCTTTATTTCCCTGCAAAGCTAACATCTCTACTCCTCTGCAAGATGACCTCCTCTTGCAGGCACACAGCAATCACTGGCTCATAGCAGCCAGGCAGCCCCCAGATGCCTCTGAAAATTGCTGTGAAACAGAGATTTGTCTATGTCTTGAGAATCAGAATGAGTCAGAAGCCCAGTACATATGGGAACAGTTGAGCCTCTGGATCTTCTGTGTAGTTGCTCCTTTCTGATAAGTTATTCTCTTCATCCCTGCAAATGATTCTCTCCCAAATAACAATCTGAGCAGGGAGAAAAAGAAGAAAGGGACACTTTCTCTAGTGAGTCAAACTTCAAGCAGCATTTGATGTACCCAAGCCTTGGAAAAGGGCTGAAACTGCATTTAGTTTGTGGTAAATGTGAATTATCGTCTTTCTATGTCAAGTTGTTCACATCTTTTGGTAACACAGCAGATGATACTTACTCAGAGTATTAATCATGGCACTTAACCTACTCTGAAAGAAAGCTCAAATACCCTTAGGGAGAGCTTCCATTACCAAGATATCCAATATTCATTTTGCCCTAAGTGCAACCTCCAAAGATGCAGTCCTATTTAAATAATCAATTCTTCTCAATCACCCCACCCAACAATGACTGGAAATTACTCCAACGAAAAGAAGAATGGAATAATCAACTTTGAAAGAAAGCCCTTTTTACATTAAACTTGTAAGTATTTTTTCTCACTCTCATTGTTTGTATTTTTTCAGTACATATTGTAAGCAAACATATGCATCAGTACATATCACTTGTTGAATTTGTCAATCAATTCTAAACATCTATAGGGGATTGATATTTGTTTAGCCAAAATAAGTAAAATAAAGAGCAATGAATTATGAAAAACAGGTTATAACTGTAGCTTAATGTTTGTGATACTTTAATTAATCAAGTTAAATTTGTATCTTTGCAACAGGTTTCTTGAGTATATTTTTGTTGTTGAACATGGGTCAAAGAGTGAAAACTAACTTATAGAGTTAGAATCTGGATCTACAGATTTGTATTATTGGTCCTGAGGCAAAAACTCTCTTCCTTTCATTTAAAAATGAATATAGATTGGGAAATTAACTGATTGTCCTAACATTGCAATATACCCAAATCTTCATTCACAGTGAAATAAACAATGTTTGGGTCTTGGAAGAGCTCTATGTAATGCTAATGTGAATTACTTGAGTTCATTATCTTTATTGATCAAAAAACTTGACAGTAACAGAATCCTGCTTCATTATAGTGCTGTATAGAACAAACCATACCACAGCAACAACAATCAGAGGAATAATTTATGATTATAGTAATTCCAGTCATTTTATGACACTTTGCCCTGTATTCTTCCAATTGATCTTTACACAAACTTTATGGTTTTGGCAAGAGAAAATAAAGACCTAGATAC
Organism: Cacajao melanocephalus; assembly: GCA_963573385.1. Lineage (NCBI taxonomy): Eukaryota > Metazoa > Chordata > Mammalia > Primates > Pitheciidae > Cacajao > Cacajao melanocephalus. The sequence continues at coordinate 23,471 of CAUYLG010040709.1, forward strand.
GGTCCTTTAGTGCTTTATAGAAAATCTTGCTCCTTAGTTACATGGATATATGTGACTTCCATGTTTAAATGGCTTGACTCTAGAGAGTATTAGAGTAAATATTGATAAATCCGAATAGGTGTTCCTGGCATTCTATGTCAATGTATCACACTGGCTTGGCTTGTACTTTACCGACATGCTAAGTCAATGTATAGCTCCTGGATCTACACAGTAGTATTATAGGCACTGAGGTGAAAACTCATTGCCTTCAAAATAACAGTGACCTCCCTAACAGAGGTAATATCTTCTCTGTTCCTCCCCAGCAACTTTCCAGTCACCCACAGGGATCCTCTTACCTAAATAGCCATCAGCTTCCATTTCTAATTTTATGGTGGGAGGATAGGAAAACAACATATTCCCTGAGGCATTTGGAAAGTTTAATTATATTTCTGAAACTTAGTTTCTCATATAGAGTGCAAAAATTTTCACAATAGAATGAATTGAAATAAAATGTAAAATAAAATTAAGGTCACTATTTGTGATTATTAAAACTATCTTGTTAAGTGATTTTCAGTATGTGTTCTCCTCTACACTACTGATGTGTGCGATTATTTATTGATTTACCTGGGTTTTGTTGTGACATTGTTTGTACAATGAGACCAAAATGCTACTTTGATTCTTTAAGCTTAGTTAATTAAATAATTTCCTGGTTGGTCTTCTTAATCCACAGGTGTGAGGTTGAGGGCAGGGTGTTTACTTTTTTTCTGTTGCTGCTTTTCGCATCTATCTCCTTGTTAGTGATTACCTATGAAGTTATTTGTACTTTTTGAGGAGAAATAAACAAGTAATCTGAAAGTATTGTATGATGGATTTTTCCAGATAAAATATTTCAGACCCCCAACTTATAAGTTGCAATGAATTTCTGTTTATGGTGATCACTGTCCCTTGAGGGTATATTCGCAATAGCTGGCAGACAGTAAGGGTGAAGTGGGGCACCCACAGAGTGTTGGGTGCTTATTTATTCTTAATGTGACAAGACAGAAGGTGCATCATTGAAGGTCATGCAAAAAATGTGTTACTTATGTTGATTGAATGTCCAGGTATAGAAAATGTATGATTTAAACCTCATAATTCACTCTTTGTTCTCATTTTCAACACTGTAGGGTAACAATGGAGACAAGAGAACATAGACCCATGTAGCCTATGTATCTTTAGCAAGAGTTTCTCTCTTTCGTGGATTGATAAACTGATTATAAGGGTGTAGTAGTCTTAGTTCTCCAGAGAAACAGAACAAATTAGGAGCATATATGCATATATATGGCTTATATGTGTATGGTATTGGTTTAAATTGTCAAAAAGGCTAAGAAGTCCCCAAATCTACAATCTGCAACTGGCAACCTGAGACCAAGGAGAACCAGTGGTAGTTCCAGTCTGAGTTCAAAGGCCTGAGAACCGGAAGAGCTAATGACCTAAATAAATTCCACTATGAGCTCCAAGGCAGAAGAACACTCATGTCCAAGCTCAAACACAGTCAGTCAGAGAGTGAATTCTCCCTTACTCCATCTTTTGTTCTAGTCAGGCCTTCAAGGGATCGGATGAGGTCCACCCACATCGGGGAGGGCAAACTGCTTTACTTAATCTGTATTCAAAGGTTAATCTCATCCAGGAACATCCTCACAGATACAACCAGAATAATGTTTAATAAAATATCTAGGCACCTGTGCCCAGGCAAGATGACACATCAAATTAACCATCAAAAAGGGGCTAGCTTTGGTCAAGGTTAAGGCTTTTGAAAAAATGGTTTGTTTAAATCATCTTTCTTCTATATAACTTCTCTATTAAAGATCCATGCACATTGCTATGGAATTTGATTTGTCTCAGATCAATTCAATTCACTGCACATTTCTTGAACCCTTATGCTTACAAGATACAATGCCAAAGTATATGGGAAATTAAGTGGAGCAAAAGCTTTAAGAGTGTGTAATCTGGTATTGAGAGATGGATATCCCCTCATTGCAGTGAAAGGCAGAATATAATAAGCGAAATAAGACAGATATCAGTTACTAAAAAAGAAAGACAAAGAAGGGAAGAATTTATTTCTACTGAGTCAAGTAATATATATGAAAAGGTTTAAATTAGCCTGGATTGTGAAAGATGAATACCAGGGCTTGAAAGGGGTCGATTTTATATTATAATAACTATTCCAATTTGATGCAAATATATTTATGAAGCTCAGAAAATTTCTTGAATGAGAAAAAGTAAATTGTAGCAAAAAGAAGAAAGAGATCACCAGTTCTATCACAGGATTTGCACTTAGCAATTTTTGACGTGGAACTATTTTGATGGAATCCCCAAGGAATTCCCTCAAAATAAGATGTGTAGTTAAGGTATTTGTCATCCTTCTACCCAGCTCCTACCATAAAGATATGATCATTCAAAAGGTGGCATGTTCAGTGAGTGTCATCCACCAGGGAAAGACTATAGACCATGAGAAATCTTAAAATATAAATTCCAACTATTTCGTTTTCTGCAGAAAGTACTCTCCACAAAGAACTAATGTTGTTTTATGAAGTATTGAACCTGGAATAATGAAATAATGTGCCTTTTTGTTGCAATCTAAGTCTGTGATAGGTCATACAAAATTATCTTGGAAATATAATTTTAATAATTAGCTTTAATAGTAAGTGAAAATTGTTACACAGACATTATTTCTATTAGTCGTATGTGTAATAGAATAAGACTGTACTAATAAATGCTTCTATAGTAATTAATATTTGATTTATATTGATTCTGACTCATAATTCTAATCTTTCATGACTAATGGGTACCGTATGGATGTGCAAGATGGCAGGAAGGGAAAGAAAAGAAGGATTTTTAGCAAGGTAATACAGAAGGGTAAGAACTAAATAAGATATAGGTGTTCTTTACCACAAATAAAGTTTAAAAGAGAGAAACCAAAATTTTCTACTAAAATAGTTAGCTATGAGGTGTGTCATTCATTTAGTAGCCATTATGTATTAAGTTGTGTGCTAGGGATTTCAATATTCAGAGATCCCATATTATTAACCACATTATATAAGAAAGAATCTGAGATTTGAAAAAATTAGTAGTTTTTTCTTTTTCTTTTTTTAGTTTACACAGGCAGCAAATAATAGAGCTGAGATACAAATACAAATTAATTTTACTTCAGTCATTCCAAAGCTCATACACTTTTCAATATATCACATGGTTCTTGTAAAGCCTACATCAGTTTATTTGTTTCATCATTGAGATGTCTCTTACATTCAGTAACCCCTTTATATACTTACTCTGTCCTTGGTTTGAATGAACTCTTTCCTATAGCATTTCAATGGTTGTTTTTAAACTGATTTTTCTGCCTCTCGTTTTCAATTTATGTCAGTTGTCTATTTCTTGTCTCTGCTCTTCAAATGCACTTGTGTTTGTGCATTTGGATCACCTAGGTTAGTGATATTATAGCTGAACCTGAAAACATTTCTCCTTTGCCCACAAACATGAGGTTTGCTCTGTTTATATCTCATCAAGAAATGAGGTATCTGTGCATGTACATAATTCCTTACAGAAAAAAAAATGTGTTCAATATAATTAGCTATTGCTGTTGCAAGTGATCCTCTCGCCTCAGCCTCCCAAAGTGTTAAGATTACAGATATGCGCCACCGCGCCTGGTCGTTAGTTAGACTTAAACGTAAGTCAGAGCAAGGCAGAGTGAATGTTAAATTCAGTGAATGTTGCAGAGGAACTCACATTCCAGACAGGGCGTCTGGGAAAGAGAATTGTTAAGATCCTTTGACTCCTGAGAATTTATTCTTGATTTCATAGAAAAACAATCCATTGAAAACATTTACTGCCTGTCTTCTTAAATACTTATTTGTGTTTGTGTACCTTGTCTTACCACTGTGCTATTTTTCCTTCTAACAATGTTCTTAAGGCTATACCAGTTATAGAGTTAATTTATTTGTAGTGAATAGGGATGCAAGTGCCTACTTCTAATTTTCAGTTTTTATCACCAGAAAATGCATGGTTGCTTGATGGAAAATACTAGAGTTTAATATGAAAACCTTCATGTCATCATTTCAGTTTTCCCTCATTGCCCCATTTTCCTAACAAATACTCCACATTCTCCAGTGTTTAACAGACAATAAATCAGTGCTGTGGCTCATTTAACACTCATATTGGAAGGGATTTATTCTCTCTGAAGCTTCAGAAGTTGGGCCAAATACTCAGTTTTATGTATTCAGCCCCTCAAATCCAAAAGATGTGATATGAACCAAACTAACAACACAAACAAACTCTCTGGGGGAAAAATAATGCAGTGAATTTAAAATCACTAGTAGATAAAATGAGGACACATTCCTCCGGGTGGTATAGAATTGCTCTCCTCTGCTCCAGAGGGTGCATTCCTTTTCAACAACATAAATCTATCTCCTTTGGCCAAAGATATGACTTGGTCTCCAGAGCCAAGAAAAGATCCTGTTGGATTTTAGAATTTGGAGAGTTCTATAAACTCCAAACATGAATTTATACACCGGAACTGGTCAATGGTCCATCTAGTCAAGCATCCTGCTTCCTCCTGCATCTAATGATGGATGTGTTAGAAGAAAGGAATAAACTTGTCATGATGCCCCTAATTGAGAAAAATAGCCACACCAAGGAAATTTCTTCTTGACTCTGGTACTGGATTAGTATATTCCATCATGCCTGAGGCCTGATAACTATTTATCTCTATACTACTGTTACAGAGAAATTATTTTTTCTTTTTTTTTTTTTTTGGTAAGAACACTATTAAATATCTCATAAGCATTTAATTCTTAATTGAATCTTATGAACTATGAACTTCTGCTGATTAACAGCTCACTGTAGAGTGAACCAACAATCACATTCCACCTCTTAATTTTGCTTAAAAACTTCCAGCTAAATGTACATAAAATAGTGATACCTCTCACTTTGTGGGTTTCTTAATATTATACGTCTAAAAAAAAGTGACCCACTGGAAGTCAACACATAAAAAAATTCTCTGTAATTAGTTATAAAATGTATTATTTGGTTATTAAATGACAAAGAGTGAAATTTCAGTTCATGACTCGTGAGTGTTTCAAGCCCACTCTTTATTATTTGCTTACACCTTTTAAGAACCTCATATTTCTTTACTAGGAGAAAATTGCCACTGAGCTAGACTACATTAACATGAAATATGTTTAACGATATCCTTGCTTGGAAACTACTAACAATGTGTTAACAGTTTTCCAGGACACTGTGGACAGTGTATTTTATTTTTTTTGACAACAGAGCTGCAAACCACTTTATGCAACTCTGTATTACATTGTTAAGCCTTTGATGGAAGGACTTTAAGTAAACAATCTATGTCATCAAAGGACTCAACTCATTGTCATCACCTACAGAATGTTGAGCAATAAGGGCAAGGTCAAATCTTGCGTTAGAACTCTGTGCTACTGTGGGTTAACTGCTACTCAGCATTTGAGAGCAGGCATTTATGCTTGTTGGCAGACTAACTAAGGGAAATGATATGCCAAAAGAGTTCTCACCGCATCATTTTTTAAAACGTGTTTACTCTTAACTGTGCTTGGATTGGTGGTCAGAAGGGCTAGAAGAAACACGAAGCCTCCAACAATTCTCTAATTCTTTTTGCACAAATAGCTTATGTTATCACCTATTTCGAGTGAAAAGCCATATATTGGTCCCAGGAAATAGTGAAACATATAGTCATATATGAAAGCTTGTTCCTCTGAATGATAACAGGTTAACAATCAAATATTTATTTACATGATTAATCTGCCTAAAGTGGGGTTTATTTAAAAGCACAGAAGGATGATCATCAAGAGAACAAGACTTCTGCATGGATGCCCCAGACTGGAATCCTTGGCCCAAGCAGTCATTTCTTTGTGCAATTCAGCAAGCCTTCTATTGTCTATTAACCTACTTCATAAGGGTGAGATGCTAGAATTAGAACTTTTAAAATACTTTTAGGTCATTGTTTATCACTTATATTTTATGATTTATAAATTATGTGATTAAAATGAATAAATAAATTATGTGAACAGAATATTCTATAATTAAACCAGTTAATTTTGAAAACCAGTGCAGATTATGAGTTGTTTGAAAGAGAGAGAGAAAAAGGAAAAGAAAGCAAGCTTTGACAATGTGTTGCTCTGATATAGCATATTCCACTGTTTCCTTAGTTTATCTCACAAATATCATGTACGGTGTGTTAATTATTACTATAAAACTTTGGTAAGTATATATTTGTCCCTCTAGGAACTAAGCTCCTTTAGAAAAATAATGTGAATATATTTTTGTACTGTTACAATATAGTACAAGACTGATAAAAATGTCCTCACCATACCCTTTCCTCCACAAATGGACACAGTGCTTGAATGTTTTTTGAGTTAAATGGTTCTATACATGTCAGTATTATATTGTTTTTAAGTGAATATCATTTTTTTCCAAGCCCTTGCATATGTGTATAGGCAGCTGCTAGGGGTAAACAGGCAGACGGCAAGTTGTTTCTTTGCTTAAATGTTAGTTGCAAGGCAAATCTCCTAACAGCCTCTGTTCCATGTACCTGAAGAGAAAAACAGAAGACAGGCAATGTAAAAAGTGACAAGAACTTAATAAAAATTTATGCTTAACTCAGCATGCACTGACAGAAGCAATGTGAAGATCCCAAGTACGCAGGATCTACAGGGTCAAGACCAGAATCTGATATATGAGGAATGCTTCATGACTATTCCTTACACACACGCACACATGCATCTATTACATTTTAGAGGATAACTTATTTTATTTACTATGTAGTTTTAAAAAATTTTTAAATAATACATAATAATTGCACATATGAGTTACGGAGTGATATTTTTATACATGTATATAGTGTCATGATCAAGTCAGGATAATTAGCATATCCATGTCCTGAAACATTTATTATTTTCTTGTGTAGTTAACATTTTAACTACCTTCTTCTAGCTATTTAAAAATATGTAATACATTTTTCTTAACTGTAATTACCCTATAATACTCTAAAACATTAGACTTCTCATTCTAACTATAATTTTGTAACCATTAAACAACCTCTCTTATCCTTCTCACCTCCCTACCCTTCTCAGCCTTCAATAGCCACAATTCTCTTTATTTTCAGGAGCTAAACATGTTATCTCTCACATATGAGTGAGAACGTGATATTTGTATTCCCGTATCTGACTCATTTCACTTAATGTCTTTCAGGTATGACAGGATTTCATTCTCTTTCAAGGCTGAATAGTATTCAGCTTTGTATATACTGTGTATATATGAACATTTTCTTTGTCCATTCATCTGCTGATAAAGACTTAAGTTGACTCCATATCATAACTATTGTAGAGTGCTGCAGTAAACATGACAGTGCAGATATCTCTTTGATATACTGATTTTCTTTCCTTTAGATAAATACCCAGTGGTAGGATTGATGGATAGTATCATATTTCTATTTGTAGTTTTTTAAAACCTGATACTGTTTCCCATAATGGCTGCACTAATTGACAGTCCCACTGGCAGTGTGTGACAGCTCTTTTTCCTCCACAACCTTGTCAACATCTGTTATTTTTAGTTTTTTCGGTAATAGTCATTCCAACAAAGTTAGCCCTCTCATCGTGGTTTTGATTTGCATTTCACTGATGTTTAGTGATGTTATTTTTTCATATAATTGTTGGCCATTTGTATGTCTTCTTTACTTTGCTGATTTTTAATGGAATTATTTGTGGAGTTTCTTTTAGCTGTTGACTTATTTGAGATTTGTGTATATTCCGGATATTAATCTATTGTCAGATGAATAGTTTACAAACATCTCCCATTCTACAGGTGTCTCTTCACTCTCTTGTCTTCTTATTTATTTATTTGTTTGTTTTATTGTACTTTAGGTTCTGGGGTACATGTGCAGATCATGCAGGATTGTTGCATAGGTACATGGCATGGTGGTTTGCTGCCTGTCACCTATATTTGGCATTTCTCCTCATGTTATCCCTCCCTACCCTCCCCACCCCCTGTCCCTCCCCTAACCCCCCAAACATACCCCAGTATGTGATGCTACCCTCCTGTGTCCATGTGTTCTCACTGTCCAACACCCACCTATGAGTGAGAACATGCAGTGTTTGATTTTCTGTGCTTGTGTCAGTTTGCTGAGAATGATGGTTTTCAGATTCATCCATGTCCCTACAAAGGACACAAACTCATCATTTTTTATGGATGCATCGTATTCCATGGTGTATATGTGCCACATTTTCTTTACCCTTTCTAAACTCCATTTTGCCCCTCTTATAATGGGTGCTTAGGTGAGACAACCTCCAAGATACTTTATATATATATATATATATATAATATATATATATATATATATATATATAATATATATATATATATATATATATATTATATATATATATATATACACATATATATGGTAAACCAGAGGCCCCAGGAATTCTGATGTAACCCACTTGGTTTCTTCTGATCTACATATAACCAGGTAAGATAATCAGTTGTTTCCTTCCTTCAAGTAAGATTCTTCAAATTTAGAATATAGGTGGATAGCTTAGTGTGGAAACATACACACCCCAGTGACAATTAGAAGGCCTATGATTCTGTCTTGATTCTACCATGATCTGCTGTGTGACCTTGGGTTGGGTATTTTACCTCTCTGAGCCATAGGAGTTACATTTCCAACGAAGAGGAAGTAGATAATCCAGAAAGGCCCTTTCAGTGAAACCGTTATTTGACCTTACTGAAATGGCATGTAGAAATTCCACTATACAACCAAACATAAATAAGCCTTACAAAGCAGCCTCGGGAGAAGAGAGCCCCTTACCTGATTGTGCCAACTCTGGGCACCTGAGTCTGAGCCTCACAGGTTATTTGGAGTCTACCCAAACATGGCTTGATCAGAGCATCTGGAGGGAGATCTTTTCTTCAGATTTAGTGAAGGCTTTGACATGATGTGTTGGGGGTGCTCCAGTTTACATAGGCATGAGAACTGAATACCGACTTGTGTATGAAGAACCCAGTTGACACTAATTTTGGATCCTTGCTCCTTCTCACCAAGGACTCAAGAGACTTATAAATATATGTCTGGGATAGTGGAAGAAGTGATCATCCAGACGGCATTCCTCTTTTTTCAAGTTCTGCAGATTTTCTTCTTTATGTTCAATATAATCCCTATCATGCTCAACTGATTCTTTCTGTTAATATTATTTAAGCACTTACTGTGTGTGCCAAGCACTGTTTTAGGCCATGAGTCAGTAACAGAGAACAAAACAGATAGCGATTCCTGCCTTATAGAGATTACCTGCTTGTGAGAGGAGGCAGAGAATAATCTGATAGGTAGATGGGTCATGTGGTAGGTAGGGATAAGTGCCGGGGAAGATAATACATAAAGGAAGGGCAGCAGAAAGCCTGCAGGTGCTCTTCTGTGGGGTGGCCAGGCAGGCAAGGTGAACGAAGGAAGAGAGTGAGCCAGGCAGGTATTTGGAAAAACCATTTGCCTGTCTCTTCCTTTTTTTTTTTTTTCTTTTGAGACAGGGTATCACTCTGTCACCCAGGCTGGAGTGCAGTGATGCAGTCATAGCTCACTGCAGACTTGACCTCCTGGGCTCAAGCAATCCTCCCACCTCAGCCTCCCAAGTAGCTAGGACCTCAGGCCCAAGTCACCACACCTGGCCTGCTTCTGCTTTTAAGTGGCCTCTGCATTTGAAATGTTCAGGAAGCCATTAGGATTGGAGTCTCCATTTTTTTTTCTCTCTCTAATATCCAACTTCCTAGTATCCAAATGCAATGTGGCAACTTTCTGCATCTCTCTTCAATCTGATCCTTTAGTTTTTTTCCTTTGAGGATAGTCTGTCTCTCTTTGCCTAGAGGGAATGGCCATATCCTGTGTATAGTCTATGCTGAAGCAAATTCCCCTTTGGGCAGAAACATGGTTGCCATGACATCCTCTGTGCAACACCATTTTACTTCCCCTAGAAACAACACTGAAGAACTTGATGGCTGATAGCTTTATGCCCAATGTTGTGAGCATTTTAAAATGATCTTTCAGAATTCACTCATTAATGTTCATTAGATGTTTGAAGGAGATTCAACGCCTGACAAAATGGCTAGTGTGGAATTACTGAAGCAGGAGACTTTGGCATATAAATGAGGGCTTTTTTAGTCTGAACACCTGGTTGCTGAGAGAGGGGCACCCCAAATCATGGCGGGAATGCTCATCAGGAGAGACAGCAATCACAAGTGCCAGATATTTGGCTCTTGTGTTTGTCAGTGATTCATGAAGTGATTATCAACATTCGAAACCACTTCATGAATCAGCCAGGAGCTGGAAAAAATATTTAACCATAATGAGCTCATTTCCATAGAACTAGGACCAGACCCATTGGTAGGTCAAAGAGTTGCTGTGTCTTGGACTTCACACCCACCTCTTCTGCCACCTCCTTGCATCTGACAGGCTCATTTTAGGCCTCATTATCTTTCAGCCTCTTGGCCTCATCATTTCTTTGCTCTCTAACCAAAAGCTGTCACATCCAGGAATTTGGAAAATGGTGAAATCAGAGTCTTTGTTCAGCTCAGAGGTGGGCATCCGTCTTGGAGGTCTGCTGTGGGCTGAACTGAGTCCCCCCAAAATTCATATGTTGAGGACTTAAACTTCAGTAGCTCAGAATGTGGCTTTATATGGCGATAGGATCTGTACAGAGATAACTAAGGTAAAATGAGGTTAAATGGGTGAATCTTGATCCAATATGACTGATGTCCTCATAAGAAGAAAAATTTGGATACTGACATGTACAGAGGGGCAGCAGGGTGAAGAAACAGAAAAGATGACCACCTACAAGCCACAGAGAGAGGCCAACCCCGCCCATATCTTGATCTCAGATATCTAGCCTCCAAGACTATGAGAAGATAAATTTCTCTCAGTCTGTTGGACTTTGTTATGGTTGCCCCAGGGTCCTTGAATGGCCATTTCTCTTGGGAAGCATTTGTACACCCAAACTTTACTGACAAGGTTGCATGGGCAAGGCATCTTCTCTGCAGGCCACCTAATTCCTTTCCTTACAGACGTATCAGCTTCCCCTCACAGTGCTTCAATTTGCTGTCCTTTGATACTGACACTTGTCATTTGAACACCTGAGGCTACTGGGGGCCTCTATACCAATAGACCCGTTTCCCCACTGTCTTAGTTTGAATCTCCCTAAATGCAGATCCTGAGATAAATACTGGGTATGCAAGGTTTACTTTGGAAGTGATCCCAAGAAACAGTATAGGGGAGTGGGAAGATGAGCAAAGCTAATAGATGGGGTGTGAATGAATGACTTACTGCTGCAGGCAACTGGGCTCATTCAAACTGGGAGCCCTCTGGGAGTGTATGGGATACACCCAGGATTATTCTACCGAGCGCTGTGGAAACCAGGACATACATCTGCGAACTCCCACCTCATATCGGTTGAGGGTCTCATATGAGGCACTAAACTCTCCTGTACTTTAGCTTGTCTTTTTAAGTGGGCCAGGCACACTCCTGCAGCCAGCAAAAGCCCTTGGGCAGAGAGCTGGAAAAAGATATTGGCATGCATGGGAATATTGGCAAATGACCCCCAGAGTGGGCTGAGGAGTTCTGGGGTGGCACCAATAGTAGCAGCCACACAAAGTCCCTTCCTCCCCATACCCCTCCTTCTGTAGGCTCCAGTGTGTTCTGCACTGAGCCCACCCAAATGCAAAGCACTTTTCCTCTCCCTTTCTCTGGCTGAGTTTTCAACTCCTTTCCAAGAGGCGTTTGCTCTGTTAACACTCAGCATCTGGTTCAGATGTGGCACTTCAATAGAGCCACTTCTGTTCCTCTGGACTCCCCCTCACCTAAATGAAAGGCAGAGTCTCACAGAAACCAGAATGAAAGGATTCCTCTGCCAGGTCTCTTTGCTGTTTTCAGATCTCTGCATCCTGTTGCTTTAGAGAATCCTGAGTTAGCCAGGCAGCACAGCAGCAGGGTGAAGAAGTATTTCTGGAGCAATAGCTCTCATTGCTCAATAGCCATATTTGAAAGTGGATCCCTTCTGGGTTCTATTTTACTGGCCCCTTTAAAAGAGATTGTGATATAATTTCAAGAGGATTGTGCTCTCTGAATACTTCAATAAGCAGTTCAATATGGCCTACAAAATTCTAGACTTGGAGGCTGGGTGAATGCCATTTGTGTCAAGTATGAAGTTCATGCCACTTTCCTCTCTGAGAAGAAAACATGTCAGAAATGATGGCCAAGTCTCTGATGTTGAGGTCAAGTCTCCAGGGGCATTGTTTGGTGACCCTGGAGATGGGGGAAGACAGGTTTGTGGCTGAGAGTTTTCAGAGCTTGGGTCAAACACCAGAAAAAAAATCAAAACAAATAAAAACAAATGTTGACCACAGGAGAATTGAGCAGGCTCAACAAATGGAGTTGTTATTAGCCTGCTAATTTAAGGTTTCCCCAAATCAGAGTTGGAGATAAGGACCTGGGTGCAGATACTTTATTTGGGAGATGATCTTAGAAAGTACAATGAAGGAGCAGAGAAACCAAGACAGGGAAGGAAAGAAAACAAAAAAAGGGTACATTCTCAGTCCTACTTGTGACCTTACGAAGAACAATGTAAATGCACAGAATTGTCCCACAGAAGACGGGGAGGCGAGAATTTCTCTATTCACCCCATCCCCCAGTGGTTGAGATGTATTCATGGGCACATTGACTGCCCTCTACTTATCGCTTCCTATGCAGCCGAGTGGCCTTCTATGGGTTTCACTTGAAGAAAGACACTAGTGTCATCCAGGGAACTGTCTATCACAGGCTTGCTGAAATCAGGGAGGCTGAGGGGATGGGGTGTAGTGCATCACAAGTCTCTGCTACAGATCTTTAGTCTGAAGAATTAAGCTTCATTCATGCTTCCCATCCGTTTCATTCCAATCTGAGCATCTTCTATATGCCAGGGACTCTACTAAGAGTTGGACCTAGAGTGGTCAGCTCTCATACGCCTTTCTCTTGGGCAGCTTATAGTAAGAGGGGAAGGCAAAGAAACTTATATAATCACAAAAGTCTCAGAATCTCCAGCTCCTCTCCTGAAAGAGGGGAATCAGGCCAGCTGAGATCTGACCACAGGGCCCTTCACTGTCGCCGTACAGACTTGCAAAACAGATCTAGAGATGATCCTTCTGGAAGGGGCTCTGTTGTCCCATCTTGCTGAGGAATAATGGCACATGTATGGACAAGAGGAGGCTGGTCTTTCCACTCTTGTGAGATTATTTGCTCATTGGCAATCAGTTCCTCCACTCTAGCCCCAAACAGAATGGGACCAACTGCTGATCAAGGAAGGGAGTTAGCTGTGAGGGAGGGAGGAATTCCTGATAGATCTGGCTGTGCATCCTCACATATGCTCCCCAGGAGGTCCTGAGGGTAGGACAAGTGAAAAGGGGGAACAGAGGTCAACATGATGAGTTGTACTTGGGTGACTGGATGGGTGTCATGTGCTGTCCACACAGCCAGGAAAGTCAGTAGAGGGGCTGGCTTTGGGGCAAGGAGGAGGAGCCGGCTCTGGGGCAAGGAGGAGGAGCCCAGCTTTGACCTGTTGAGCATGAGGTGATGGAGAGGCCAGGCTGATGGGTTCAGGTACAACTGCCCATCTTCCCTGTGCTCTCTCCACCTGGGCCTGCCTGAGTTTCCTTTCTTGGTATCTTGGAATCATCTCTTATAGATCCTGATAGCTGTCTCCTCTGGAGACATCTCTGACTGGCATCATCTCTGACTTCCTAACTTGCCCTGATAATTCTTTCTGGTTCCCAGTGAGAACAGGTGATGGAATGGAAGGGGCATCCCACCTGGAGTCAGAGAAAGCATGGCTGTATCTATCCAGACTACTTTTGGGGCCAGAGCATTCACTGGCTTCCAGTTTCCTCTGCTTTTCAGGCCTCTGCTCAAAAGTCAATTCCATGGAGAGGACCTCTCTGACATCTTAAGTAAAACAGACCTCATACCACTACTCTCACACTTACCTTGCTTTATTTTTCTCCAAGCCTGTTACTACCTTCTGACATTTAAAGGTGTGTGTTTACTTGTTTATTATGTGTATATGGCCCGCCAGAGAGTAAGCCAACAGAGACCTTGTTATTTTGTTGATTTGCTATACTGCTAAGTGCACAAAGCAGTTCTTGACACATAGTAGGCTCTCAATAAATATCTGATGAATGAATGAATGAATAAAATAAATCAGTTTCTCAAGATTGTAAATGTAAAGAGGCCCAGAGTGTACCCTAGGGTATAGAAGAATTATTCCATTCCAAGGCTTGACTCAACCCATCAGAAATAATAACATGAAACCCCCTTCCAGCTTTTGTTTGAAATAGAAAAGGCCTGTATAAAATACACACCAAACATTCATTTGATCAGCTGGACTTAGTACACCAGCATGTCTAAGGCAATATTTCATTGGATCTCACCCTGCATTTGAAAGCAAAACAATTCACATTTGAAAATCTCATTACCAGCATCTTCCCTCCAAATCCATTAACGGCGTGAGTGTTTCTGGCAACTGAGATCACCTCGGATTATAGTATGAAATTCAGCTCTGGGGAAAACTGTATGTTTCAAGATGTTTGTACCATTCAATTGTCAAATATTCACATGGTTATGATTCTCAAAGAAATCACACAATGTAGGAAAATTGGTAACAAAATAAAAGCGCTGGGATGTATTGAGAGAAGGCAGCTAAAAGATTCCTCTCTGATATACCTAATCCCAGAGATGGGAAATTAAAAACCATGCCAGAATATCAATGCTTCACACAAGGTATGGCTTGCTTTTCTTGAGTAAAATTCCAGGACTCATCCTGCATAGCAATCACAGATTTATTCACTGGACCTTCAAGTCTTCTTGTCATTACACTTTGTCCCATCTCACAAAAAAGGGGCTCCTCTTTTCCTATCACTTTTCACACCAGCTAAAATAGGCCACTAGCTAATCTGAATCTACATGGTCATCTTTGCTTTGGTATAGTTGGATGAAGTCACAGACTGTTAAAGCTGAAGAGGCCCTGGAGTTCACCCGGGGTAGTGTTTGTTGAGTTCCTATTGTAGCTGATATTAGTTTTATCAGATAGACAGTGGAAAAAAAATAGATGGTGAAACCCTGTCTCTACAAAAAATTTAAAAAATTAGCCAGGCATGCTGGTGCATGGCTGTAATCCTAGCTACCTGGGAGGCTAAGATGGGAGAATTGCTTGAGCCTGAGAGGTGGAGGTTGCAGTGAGCTAAGATTGCAGCACTGTACTCCAGACTGGGTGATAGAGCAAGAATCTCTCTCTCTCTCTCTCTCTCTCACACACACACACACACACACACACACACACAAGAAATGAGAGTTGGGTTCTGGAACCAACAGCATAGTCTACCCTTCTCTTGGAGCTTCCTGTTTCACACAGGTGTGTTCATATCTGAGATATCCCATGCTCAAGAGGCTGGTGTATGTTTATTTAACCTAGCATGGTCCAACATTAGCTGATCATGCACGCTTTATTTTGAACATATAAACTACTCAAATTCTACAGAAAACAAGTGTACAAGTTGGAATTCCATCATTTAAACAGACAAGGAAATGAGGGGAAAAAAGCTACTCAAGGTTCATGGTCACTAGGCTGGTCAATGGCAGAGTCAGGAAGGACAGAACACCAGAGACTATGATACCCAGTCCAAGGCTCACATACTGCTTTCTGTCAATTAACTCCAATCTCGTCCCACTCCATCCCACCCCACCACACTCCATCCCATTTAATCCCATCTCATCTAATCTCACCCAATTCAATTGCACCCCATAATACCCCATTCTATCCCATCCCATCTCATCCCACCCCATCCAACTCCACCCCACTCATACCATTCACCCCACCCCATCCCATTCCACCTTATCCCATGCCATACCATCCCATGCCATGCCATCCCACCCCATCCCATCCCACCTCATCCCATCCCATCCAATTCCATTCCATCCAGTTCCATTCCATCCCATCCCATCCCATCCCACCCCATCCCATCCCATCCCATCCCACCCCATCCCATCCCATCCCATCCCATCCCATCCCATCCCATCCCATCCCATCCCATCTCATTCCATCCCATCCCACCCCATCTGATTCCATCCCATCCCATCACATCCCACCCCATCGCATTCAATTCCATCTAATCCCCTCCCAATCCCTAAGATTCCAGACCCTCCCATAACATTACATAC
>CAUYLG010040710.1:0-17115 GCA_963573385.1 Cacajao melanocephalus
GCTTCCAATTGCTGTTCTCCTTGCGGTGGTGGGACCAGCCGAGCTGACTCAAAGGGCGCCCAGTCTCGTATACTCTGCACTGAGAAGCGCTGCGCCGCGCCGGGGCGCCGGCAAAACAGCTGTGCCGGCCAAAAGAGTCGCGCTGGTGACACGTGTGTCTCCTCCGCCGGGAATCTCTCAGTTTGTGGGCCACAGAAATTAGTCTGAAATTGCGGCGTCCACTCGCTCTCTGTGCTTTCACTGGGAGCTACAATCCTGGGCTGTTGTTAATCAGCCATTTTGGATCTCTCCCGAGATCTGGTTATTTAACAGTGTGTGGCACCTCCTCCTTCTTCCTCTTGCTCCTGCTCTGGCCATGTGATATGCCTGCTCCCTCTGCCTTTCACCATGATTGTAAATTTCCTAAGACCTCCCCAGAAGCTGAGCAGACACCAACATCATGGTTTCTGTACAGCCTACAGAACCCTGAGCCAATTAAACCTCTTTTTCTTATAAATTACTCAGTCTCACATATTTCTTTGTAGCAATGCAAGAACAAACTAATATTACAAAAGAACATACCTCAAAATAATAAGTCATCTATGACATACCCATAGCCAACACTATACTGTTATCAAGTATAAGACAGTTATCGAATACTAAGCAGATTTAATTGAAAGAAAACTACCTCAAGACATTTAATAATCAAACTTCCGAAGGTCAAGGATGAAGGAATCCCAAAAGTAGCAAGAGAAGAGAAACAAATAACATACAATGGAGCTCCAATGCTTCAGGCAGCAGACTTATCAGTGGAAACCTTACAGGTCAGGAGAGAGTGGCATGACATGCATAACATGCTCAGGGAAAAACACTTTTACCCTAGAATGGTATATCCTGCAAAACTATCCTTCAAAAGCTGAGGGATTTTTATCAACACCAGACCAGTCCTGGTCATACCTATACACAATTAGAAGGAACATAGAAGGTCATAGAAGGAACATACCTATACACAATTAAAGCCATTTACAACAGACTCATAGCTAGTATCATCTTGAATTGGGAAAAACTGAAGGCCTTTCCTCTAATATCTGGAAGATAACAGGGATCCCCCCAACTTCTACCACTGTTATTCAACATAGTACTGAAAGTCCTAGCTAGAGCTATTAGACAAGAGAAAAACAGGACATACAAATTTGAAAGGAATACCAAATATCCTTGTGTGCACATGGTATGATCTTAGAGTTGGAAAAACCAAGGACTCCACCAAAAAACTACTAGAATAAACAAATTTAGTAAAGCCACAGAATATACAGTCAACATAAAAATCAGTACAACTTTTATAAGCCAAGTGCTAACAATCAGTACAACTTTTATATGCCAAGAGCTAACAATCTCAAACAGAAATCAGGAGGTACTCTTATTTACAGTAGCTACAAATAAAATATCTTAAAATTAACTTAAAGAAGTTAAAGGTCTCTACAATGAAAACTGCAAAACATTGATTCAAGAAGTTGAAGAGGACATCAAAAACAATGGAATAATATTCCATGCTTATGGATTAGAAACATTAATATTGTTACTGTTCATACCACCCAAATCAATCTACAGTTTCAGTGTAATCCTTATTAAAATACCAATGATATTCTGAAAAAGAGAAATAATTCTAAAATTTATATGTAACCATAAAACACCTAGAATAGTCAAAGCTATCCTGAACAAAAATAACAAAACTGGAGGAAGACATTACCTGATGTCACATCATACTGCAAATCAAAACAGCATGGTACTGGCATAAATAAATAAATAACAACACAGACCAATGGACAGAATAGAGAAGGCAGAAACAAATCCATACATCCATTGTGAACTCATTTTGACAAGTAGCCAAGAACATACACTGGAAAAGGACAATTTCTTCAATAAATGATGCTGAAGAAATATTCATATTTGTATGCAGAAGAATGAAAACAGAATCTTATCTCTTACCATATACAAAAATTGAATCAAAATGGATTAAAGACTTCAATCTAAAATATCAATCTATGAAACTAGTAAAAAAAAAAAAAACTTTGGGGAAACTCTCCAGGACTTTGGACTGAGCAAAGGTTTCTTGAGTAATATCCCACAAGCACAGGCAACCAAAGCAAAAATGGATAAACAGGATCATAATAAGTTAGAAAGCTTCTGCACAGCAAAGGAAATAGTCAGCAATGTGAAGAAACAACTCACAGATTTGGAGAAAATATTTGCAAACTATCTGTCTGACAAGGGATTAATAACCAGAATATATAAGAAGTTCAAACAACTCTACAGGAAAAAAAAAACCTAATAATCTGACTAAAAAAATGAACAAAAGACCTTAATAAACATTTCTCAAAATAAGACATACAAAAGGAAATCAGGTACATGAAGAGCTGTTCAACATCACTGATCATGAGAGAAATGAAAAACAAAACTACAATGAGATATCATTTTACCCCAGTTAAAATGGCTTTTATCAACAGACACATAGACCAATGAAACAGAATAAAGCGCCCAGAAATAAGGTCACACATCTATGACCATCTGATCTTTTACAAAGCTGACACAAACAATTGGGAAAAGACTCCCTATTCAATAAATGGTGCTGGGATAACTGGCTAGCCATATGCAGAAGATTAAACCTGGGCTTCTTTTTTATGCCATGTACAAAAGATAATTCAAGATAGATTCAAAACTTAAATGTAAATCCCAAAACTATAAAAACCCTGGAAGGCAACCTAGGCAATACCATCCTGGACATAGGAACAGGTAAAGATTTTATGACAAAGACACCAAAAGCAATTACAACAAAAGCAAAAATTGGCAAATATCTAATTAAAACTTAAGAGCCTCTGAACAGCAAAAGAAGCTATCAACACAGTAAACAGACAACCTACAGAATGGGAGAAAATATTTGCAAACTATGCATCTGACAAATGTCTGATATCCAGTGGGTGTAAGGAACTTAAACAAATTTACAAGAGAAAAAAACAGTCCCATTAAAAAGTGGGCAAAGGACATGGACACTTCTCAAAGGAAGACATACATGCAGCCAATGAGCATATTCAAAAAAAAAAAAAAAAGCTCAATATCACTGGTCATTAGAGAAATGGAAATCAAAACCTCAATGAGATACTATCCCACACCAGTTAGAATAGTTATTACTAAAAAGTCAAAAAATAACCAATGCTGGTGATGTTGTAGAGAAAAGGAACTCTTACACACTGTTCGGTGGGAGTATAAATTAGTTCAACCATTGTGGAAAGCAGTATGGTGATTCTTCAAAGAGCTAAAAGCAGAACTACTATCTGACCCAGCAATCCCATTACTGGGTATATACCCAAAGGAATATAAAGCATTCTGCCATAAAGATGCATGTACACAAATGTTTATTGCAGCACTGTTCACAATAGTGAAGACATAGAATCAGCTAAAATGCCCATCAATTACAGACTATATAAAGAAAATACGGTATGAATACACCATGGAATATTATACAGTCATAAAAAAGAATGAGATCATATCTTTTGCATGACATGGATGAAGCTGGAGGCTATCATACTTAGCAAAATATCACAGAAACAGAAAACCAAATAGTGTACATTTTCACTTATAAGTGGAAGCTAAATGATAAGAACTTATAAATGCAAAAAAGGAGACAACAAACACTGGGGTCTGCTTGAAGGGGGAGTTGCAAGGAGGTAGAGGAGCAGAAAAGGCACCCATTGGGTACTGGGCTTAATACCTGGGTGATGTAATAATATATACAACAAACCCCCATGATACATGTGTATCTATGTAACAAACCTTCACATGTACCCTCAAACCTAAAATAAAAATTTTACACATCTACAACCATCTGATCTTTGACAAACCTGACAAAAACAAGCAACAAGGAAAGAATTCCCTGTTTAATAAATGGTGTGGGGAAAACTGGCTAGCCATGTGCAGAAAGAAGAAACTGGACCACTACATAACTACTTACACAAAAATTAACTCTAGATGCATTAAAGATTTAAACATAAGACCTAACACCATAAAAACCCTAAAAGAAAACTTAGGCAATACCATTCAGGACATAGGCATAGGCAAGGACTTCATGGCTAAAACACCAAAAGCACTGGCAACAAAAGCCAAAATAGACAAATGGGATCTAATTCAACTCCAGAGCTTCTGTACAGCAAAAGAAACAACCATTAGAGTGAACCAGCAACCAACAGAATGGGCAAAAAAATTTGCAATCTACCCATCTGACAAAGGGCTAATATCCAGAATCTGCAAAGAACTAAAGCAGATTTACAAGGAAAAAAAAAACCCATTCAAAAGTGGGCAAAGGATATGAACAGACACTTTACAAAAGAAGACATACATGAGGCCAACAAACATATGAGAACATGCTCATCATCACTGGTCATTAGAGAAATGCAAATCCAAACCACATTGAGATACCATCTCACACCAGTTAGAATGGCAATCATTAAAAAATCTGGAGACAACAGATGCTGGAGTGGATGTGGAGAAATAGGAACAGTTTTACACTGTTGGTGGGAGTGTAAATTAGTTCAATCATTGTGGTAGACAGGGTGGCAATTCCCCAAGGACCTCGAAATAGAAATTCCATTTGACCCAGCAATCTCATTACTAGGTATATACCCAAAGAATTATAAGTTGTTCTATTATAAAGACACATGCACACATATGTTCGTTGCAGCCCTGTGTACAATAGCAAAGATCTGGAACCAACCCAAATGCCCATTGATGATAGACTGGACCAGGAAAATGTGGCACATATACACCATGGAATACTATGCAGCCATAAAGAACAATGAGTTCATGTCCTTTGTAGGGACATGGATGAATCTGGAACCCATCATTCTCAGCAAACTGACACAAGAACAGAAAACCAAACACCACATGTTCTCCCTCATAGGTGGGTGTTAAACAACGAGAACACATGGGCACAGGGAGGGGAACATCACACACTGGGGTATATTGGGGGGTGGGGGCCAGGGGAGGGACAGTGGGTGTGGGGCGGTTGGGGAGGCATAACACTGGGAAAATGCCTGATGTAGGTGACGGGGGGATGGGGACAGCAAACCACCATGGCATGTGTGTACCCATGCAACAATCTTGCATGATCTGCACATGTACCCCAGAACTTAAAGTGTAATTTAAAAAAATAACCTACAGCATAGCATCTAACCAAAAAATAAAATAAAATAAAAATAAAAAAGCAAAAAGGTATAGGAAAAGTAATTATAATTTTAAAAAGTGAAATAAAATAAAACGGCTTTTATCCAAAAGACACGCAGTAACAAATGCTGGCAAGGATGTGGAGAAATGGAACCCTTGTACACGGTTGGGTGGGAACGTAAATTAGTACAACCACTATGGAGAAGAGTTCGGAGGTTCCTCAAAACTAAAACTAGAGCTACTTTATGACCCAGCAGTCCCACTACGAGGTATGTACCCAAAAGAATGGAAATCAGTATATTGAAGAGATACCTGCACTCCCATGTTTATTGCAGCACTATTCACCATAACCAAGATTTGGAAGAAACCTAAGTATCCATCAACAGATGACTGTATAAAGAATATGTAGTACATATACACAATGTAGTACTGTTCAGTCATAAAAAAAAAAAGAATGAGATTCTGTCATATGAAACATGGATGGAACTGGGGAGCATTATGTTACATGAAATAAGTGAGGCACAGAAAGACAAATTTCATTTGTTTTCACCTATTTGTGGGAGATAAAAATGAAAACAATTGGTCTCATCGAGATAGGGAGTAGAATGATGGTTACTAGAGGGTGGAAAGGGTAGTTGGGTGAGGGGCCAAAGGGAGATGGCTAATGGGTACAAAAATATCATTAGACAGTGTAAATAAGACCTAGTATTTAATAGCATAAGAGGGTGACTACAGTCTACTATCATTATAAATTTTCAAGTAACTAAAAGTATAATTGGATTATTTGTAACACAAAGAAAGCATAAATGCTTGAGGTGATGAATACCCCATTTACCCTGATGTGATTATTATGCATTGGATGCCTGTACCAAAATAGCTCATGTACTTCATAAACGTCGATGCCTATAATATACCACAAAAGTTAAAAATAATATTTTTAACTCCAAAAAGCCTTGGAATTTCATATTATCTTAATGATACGGTTAGGCTTTCTGTCCCCACATAAATCTCATCTTGAATTGTAAACCCCATGTGTTGAAGGAGAGACCTGGTGGGAGGAGATTGGATCATGGGGGCAGATTTCCCCCATGCTGTTCCTGTAATAGTGAGTGAGTTCACACGAGATCTGATGGTTTCATAAATGGCAGTTTCCCCTCCTGGGTTTTTCACTCATCCTCTCTTCTGCCACTTTGTGAAGAAGGTGCCTCCTTCTCCTTTTGCCATAATTGTAAGTTTCCTGAAGCCTCCCCAGCCACGCAGAACTGAGTAAATTAAACGTCTTTTCCTTTTTTCTTTTAATTACCATATATATATATATATATACACATATATATGTGTGTATATATATATATATATATATAAAATTGCACTTTAGGTTGTGGGGTATAGTGCAGAACATACAGGATTGTTGCATAGGTACATACATGGCAATGTGGTTTGCTGCCTCCATCCACATCACCTATATCTGGCATTTCTCCCCATGTTATCCCTTCCTAACTCCCTAAATTACTCAGTCTCAGATATGTCTTTATGGCAGGGTGAAAATGGACTAATAAATCTAAGTTGAGAAATTTGAATATGTTTCAATGACACAAAATTATTTCTACTGCCATTTCCAGGTGTTTTCCATCAGCTATCTCTCTGCTTGAATCAGTCTTATTATTGCAAGATTGTCTTCATCTTCATTTTTCAATGATAGCTTCAGGCTTGTTTTTCATACCACATATCTCTTTCTCTCCCTAAAACTCTTTAACTTTGGTCTCAGAAACACTGACTTCTACTATTTATTGAAATTGTACAGCCACAGCTGTTTTCCAGATCCAACTTTACTTTTAAATACTATAAATTATGACCAATAACATTACTAGCATTATATTAATGATAACAAAAAGCTCACCACCTCAAAGTTATTTTAATATAAATGTAGAACTATCTCAAATAACATCATATTGATAAAGTCAAGTCTGATGTCCTAACTTTATTCAGCTATACTTCAAGTCAGGTGAATTCTATGTCTGAATCTGTGTCCCAGAATTCCCTTAGTACTTAATGCCATCTATAAATTTTTAACCTCTGCTAAATAAAAACATAGGTTTAAATAGCTACCTCCAGTCTAATGCATGCAGACTTTATTATAGTATTTTATTCTGACTAGATTGTCAATTATCACTCTTTTTGATAACATTTTCAGGAAAAAATAATTCATTATTACTTGATTTAAAATGATAGTTACTGATAGTGAAGCACAAAGAACTCACATCCTCCACTGAGATTTCTGAAGTAGTCAGAAGAAGCAAATGCTAGCTTGAAGGTTACTATTTAATTTTCCGGTGCTATTATACAATCTCCACAGCAGATAATACTGGAAGAGAGGGAGCTAGTGTCAAGCCATGAAAGAAGAAAATATCTGTAACATTGAATAAAAAGATGTTTAGATCTAATTGTCTTCCTCTTCCACAGGGTACATCACAACATAGAGGTAAACAAAGCAGCATTTTTATTTATGAGGCTTTTATCTCTTGTCAGCAGGAAAAGCCAAGAAAGCTCTCAGATCAAGATGCTAATCTAATTCCAAGGAAACTAATGCATTTGATGTAAGTTCTGTGAGGATGGCTTATGAATACGGTCAATTGGAGAACCACGTAACTTTGCAGGGGAGAAATTCACATGAGAATTACAATGTGAGGATGGGAGGAACCCCTACAAATCTCCAGTTTCCAAAAGTTGTCAGCATAAATTTAAGCAAATTAAAAGCTTTGGGTACAGCTGAGATAGCCAATACTATGAAGAAATATATTAGAGCAAAAGCTATTTAGAAGTATTGAAGTATTCCCAGACTACACCAATATGGGTGCAGATCAGCTTTTTTTATTCATAAAGACTACACGCTTTCATTACTACTCATTACCATAAACTCCGAAGGGAAAAAGAGTAATTGAATTTTCTGTTTTTCTTCTCTGGGTTAACTTGGAGAAACTTTGTGACGATGTGGAGGCAGCATGTATAATTGGGATGTGCAGCTCAGGATGAGGACTTTTAATTCTGGTGGCGAAGTGGCAGCATGTGGAGAGTAAATACTGTGTGCTCGGGCCAATGGTCCCAATTACCCTTCTTCCCCAGTCCCACGATATCTGCTTCACCCCAAACATGCATTATTTTGTTGCCAGAATTCTCATTTCTTTACACTGGTTCCAGTAATTTGGCAAAATCTGGACGTGTTAGACCATTACAAAATAAGTTTGTCAGATCTTCATATCCCAGGCCAGTGAGAAGGTCAATGAGTCCAAGAGTAAGAAAAACATTAGCTTAAAGTTGTGGCAGTATGGCAGTGAGAGAACAGCCTCTGTGAGTCAACTAATCCTCTCACCAACAGAAGCAAAGGAAGATTGTCAAAGACAGTGAACACAGCAAGCTGTCTGACTTTTTTTTTCTTTAGCCCTCTTTCCCTCTTCATGTATCCATTCAAATTACTCTCTCATACATGTTCAACTCTAAAATTAACCTCCCTATATGTTGATGACCAAATTTTATTTTTTTTTAACTTTTATTTTAGGTTTGGGGTTACATGTGAAGGTTTGTTACATAGATAAACATGTAACATAGGGGTTTGTTGTACATATCTTTTTATTACCCAGGTATTAAGCCCAGTACCCAGTAGGTACCTTTTCTGCTCCTTTACCTCCTCCCAACCTCCCTGTCAAGTAAACTCCAATGTCTGTTGTTTTCTTCTTTGTGTTCACAAGTTGTCATCATTTAGCTCCCACTTATAAGTGAGAATATGCAGTATTTTGCTTTCTGTTCCTGCATTACTTTACTAAGGATGATAGCCTCCAACTCCATCCATGTTCCTGCAAAAGACATAATCTCATTCTTTTTTATGGCTGCGTAATATTCCATAGTATATATGTACCACATTTTCTTTACTCAATCTGTCACTGAGGAGCATTTAGGTTGATTCCATGTCTTTGCTATTATGATTAGTGCTGCAATGAACATTTGAGTTCATGTGTCTTTATGGTAGAATGTTTGAAATTCCTTTGGGTATATACCCAGTAATAGGATAGCTGGGTGGTAGTGCTGCTTTTAGCATTTTGAGGAATCACCATACAGCTTTCCACAATGGTTGAACTAATTTACACTCCCACCAACAGAGTGTAAGTCTTCCCTTTTCTCCACAACCCCACCAGCATTGGTTATTTTTTTGACTTTTTAATAGTATCCATTCTAACTGGTGTGAGATGGCCTCTCATTGTGGCTTATATTTCCATTTCTACAAGCAAATTTTATCACAAACTTGTGATCTTTACTATGCCAGACTGCCATTTCTAGCTGTCGACTATATAGTTCCACTTAGATGAAGCATGTAGAGCCTCAAATTTCACATGTCCAGTAACCAAACCTGGTCCATCACACCAGA
The DNA here is from genome assembly GCA_963573385.1 of Cacajao melanocephalus. NCBI lineage: Eukaryota > Metazoa > Chordata > Mammalia > Primates > Pitheciidae > Cacajao > Cacajao melanocephalus. Next base: position 9,611 of record CAUYLG010040710.1, read on the forward strand.
TCCTCTTTATTTTCCTTTATCTGCCAACGAATCACATTCTCCCAGGCACCCAGGCTGGAAATAACCTAACGATTTTTATTCTCCCTTTCTTCTTTTCACACACTTTCATCCGTATCTGCTGGTCTTGAGCTCCTGACCTCAAGAAATCCTCTTGCCTTGGCTTCCCAAAGCATGGGATTGCAGATGTGAGCCACTGTGCCTAGCCAAGGGTCTACATTATTTTGTAAAGCAATGAGTTTCTAATATGTACATGTGTGTGTATACACACACACACACACACACACACACACACACACACACATTAGCATGTTATTTTTAATATGTTAAATAACAGAATTTGCCTGGTATTAAAAACTTTACAATATGGTTCTACATTTCTCTGCATCTTTGCAATCCAAAAGTCTGATAAATGTATGATTTAATAAAAATATTAAGTACTAAAAGAACTATTTTATGAATATTAGTTTAATCGCATATACCATAGTGCTGATCTCTCCACTTTTTGGCAATCACAGTCCATAATTTCACACTTGCTTACTCTGTTCATCCCCTTCCTTCTATCTGAAATTTGTTTGCCTCTTCTGCACTTCTGGAAACTTAAGTCAAACTAGAAAGCCCAGATCATATGTTCTCTCCTTCCTAAAGATCTTCTTAATTCCTGTTTTGCTCTCAACTCTTAGAGGAATTAGGTCATCCTCATCTCAAAGCCCTTAACCTTAATCACATCTGGATAGTACCTTTGCCAAGTAAGGTACATATTCACACATTCTGGAGTATTAAACATAGAAATCTTTTGGGGCCCATTATTCTGCCAATCACATTATAAAATGCAAACTTTTTGAGGCTAAAACAATGTTGTACTCCTCATTTCCTCTCAAATGTCCAACAGTGCATTTTCCAAAGTAGGAATGTATCATAAATAAAGGTATCACTATGTGTATTTCAGATAGTTATCAACTATATCTAAGAATTGTAGTATTTCAAAGATGGACAAGCAGTGAGGCATTGAGAGAAATACCATTAACACTACAGAGTTTGCCAAGATATACGTAACCATTTTCTCTTTTTATTCTCTATTTAACACAAGATTGGTGAATCTGAAGTAGTGAGTAAGAAACAACACGAATTCCTAAAGATACTACCTCTTGGCTGACTGATGGCAGCAGCCTCTTAACCAGTGCCCTCTCTGCTATTCCTTTCTCTCTATTTGCTCCAACTCATCTTTCTTAGAGTTTTAACCAAATGACTTACCTGGTAAAGACTTCAGTGGCTCCCTCATTTCCTACTAAATAATGTTGAAACTAATTAGGCTGAAATTAAAACTTGCTAGTCTCACCCCAAACTTTGCTTGTACACATTCCAACCCACCATTTTATGAGTTAATGATTCAGTAACAAATGTTTTGGGAATATGACCTTGAACGGACTCCACTGCTAGCTTGAAATTCCTAGTCTTCTCTGTGACTTTGGTGATGCCCTAGTAGATTTGTATTTTGATAAATTTATTATATAACTGGGCCACTGGAAATCCTTCAAACTCACTCTTAGTGAGATTTCTTTAGACTACAAAAACAATAAAATAATTTTATGGGGATTTCCCAATTAAAGGTAAAGGAATACATGATTTTTCGTTTACCAGTTCTCCCTAAAGCACATTGAAAACAACAAAATGTGAAGAGAACACTATCCCTAGCCGGGCACGGTGGCTGGTGCCTGTAGTCCCAGCTACTTGGGAGGCTGAGGTGGGAGGATCGCTTGAGCCCAGGAGTTCTTGGCTGTAGTGTGCTATGCCGATCGGGTGTCCGCACTAAGTTCGGCATCAATAAGGTGACCTCCCGGGAGCGGGAGACCATCAGGTTGCCTAAGGAGGGGTGAACCGGCCCAGGTCGGAAACGGAGCAGGTCAAAACTCCCCTGCTGATCAGTAGTGAGATTGCGCCTGTGAATAGCCACTACACTCCAGGCTGGGCAACGTAGCGAGACACCATCTCTTAAAAAAAAAAAGAAAAGAAAGAAAGAAAAGAAAAGTAAAAAAAGAAAAGATCATCCCTAATGAAACTGAAAATGCATCACAAATCCAAAACTTGAATGAGGAAGAATATCTGCCAAAAACAATAGTGCCTCACACGTGGGAGAGCAGGCCAGAGGAGTGACAGAATAGAAAAGAGGGGAAGTGGTAACTGCAGTTCTACTGCTGGCTGAAGTTATAGATGCAGCTTTTTTAATATACATGCTAGATTAGCACAAGGAGGATTTATAACATTCAGGCTTCCCTGCAATCCACAAGGACCTCCTGTTCATCCCCAGAAAAGAAGAGTACACAGACTACAGTGACCCCTGCCTCAGAGGAAAGATGATGGAGACATTTTGGTAGGAAACTGCTTCTGATTATAATTCAAAACTGTGTCATTCCTCCAGCCTTCCTGTCTTAGCTTGGACTACTATAACAAAACATCATTCATAGACTGGGTGGCTTGAACAGCAAACATTTATTTCTCATAGTTCTGGCGCCTGGAAAGTCCAACATCAAGATGCTGGCAGATTCTGTGCCTGGTGAGGGCCCACTTCCTGGTTCATAGATGATGCCTTCTTGCCGTGTCCTTACATGGCAGAGATGGGAAGCAAGCTCTTTTAGGACACTAAGAGGGCTCCACTGTCATTACCTCATCTAATCCTAAAAACCACCCAAAGACCCCACCTCCTACCAGCACCATATTAAGGGGTAGGGTTGCAGCATATGCATTTGTTGGGGGACACAAGCATTTAGTTAATAACACCTCCTCCCACCATTGTTGAGCAAATAGGTGGCCAAGATTTAGGAAGCCTCATTTAAAGGTGAACAACAGTGATAAAGGAGCCAACACAAGGTCTACACTGAGGTGTTAGAAAAGAAAAGAATATAAGGAGTGAAAATAATGGCCTGAAAACTAAACATCCAAAGAAGTATTACAAAGAAATTTACAGAAGGAAACATCAAAGAAAGTAAATTCAAAAGATAAATAAATAATTTAGATTCTGGGGGGAAATGAGGCTCAAAGAAGACAGAAAAAAAAAGGAAAGATAAGATAATTTGACAGATGATAAATAACAGTAAAAAAATAAAATAAAATAATTAGAGAAATGAAAGCCATATTAGAAGAAGCTAAAATTAGAAAACAGTTTTGAAACTATGGTCAGAGAGAACAGGATTAAGAGGATTAAAAGATTAAAAGATGCTTGTCATTAGAAGCCAATAGAGTGGGAAGAGATGTGGAGGATCATGGTACTTACATTAATATTGCTAAGAAGATATAACAGATGAAAACCTTTTTTAATTCTATGCAACAGTGTTTGTAAATTGTTACAGGAGCTAAATTCAGCCTGAAAGTTACATACGTAGCCAAAGTTTATTTAAGAAAAAAAGCAACAGACAGATCTTATCAGAAAAGCAAGAAATAGAAAATATATCTGAGGATTTCTTAAACTCTTTTAAAAAATTTTGACTAAAAACAAAAAATAATAATAAAAAGGAAAAGCTCAAGAAAGGAGCTCTGGAATGAAGAAACTGGAAATGTCTACAAGACTGAGGGAATTACAATTATAGAACAAAATGCAAATTTTTTTAAGGACATAGATTATTGAGAGGGAAAGTGGTGGAGAAGTGTGAATGTGTCAATTGTCACAAAATTTCAGACAAGAATTCAACACAATTCATCTAAATTCAAGAAACTGACTTAAGTACATATGCAAATTTAGATTTATAACCACTAAAGATTTAAACATAGATTATAAATCTTCCTAGTTGTAAAATGTAAAACAAAAACAGACCATTTAGCAAAGAAAAAAAAATAGATCGAATTTTTAAAATCTAACTGCTTGACTGTATGACAGATACACTGAGGAAAAAATGACTCAAAATATTTTAAAAGGTGACTAACTGGAACTTATTATTACCATGTAACTTTTTAAAATTTTTACAGGCATATGCCACCATACCCAGCTATTTTTTTTTATTAATCTCTTCCAGCTATTTTGAAATGCACTGTTGAATAATGTTAACTATAGTCACCCTGCTGATCTATTGAACATCAGGTATTATTTCTTCTAAGTGAATTGGAGTGTTCCTAGCATAAATAAAAGGTAAATATTTATGGTGATGGATATCCCAGTTACCTTAATTTGATTATTTGAATATATCATGTAATTTGAATGTATCAAATTATCACATGTACCCAAAACATATATACATTTAATATGTATCAATAAAATAAATAAAATAATAAAATTAAGTTAAATTGAAAAAATAAAATAAAATAAATCCGGGACCTAAACACACACATGAAAACACTAAATTACAGGAAGATACACTGTTTTACAGTACGCAAACACTTTTGAGAATGTGAACGTAATTATTGCCCAGTTGGTGTAAATTTGATCAAAACTTCAAGAAACATTCTGAGGCTAAAGATTTCAAAAGCATGGAAAATAAGGCACAATTTCAAAATTGTATTACAAAGAATAAGCTGCAAAATACCAAAATTATTAACTAGGTGGATATATAATAGTTCAGACACATATATACAATACTGCAAGCCAATCTCATTTTTAAACACAAGAAAACTGAAAATATGGTGGAAGAAAATACCTTATTAACAATAGCCAAAAATGGGGGGAACTAAAAGTAAACATAACAAAAACCTACATGATTTATATGAAGAAATTTTCACATTGTAAAAATGTCAATTCTCCCCCCAAACTAATCTATGAAATTGGTGTAACTCTATAGAATTAATTGCACTCTCCCTTAATGATGATGAAGGTAATTAAGAAAAATGAACATACTTGTCCAGCTAAGAAAATTCTGTTGAAATAATAATGAGAAGGAACTAGCCCCACTACATAGTTACCATTCTTTAAAGCTATTGTTATTGAAATGGTTTGTTGTGAGCACAGGAATATACATAGATGAAAGCGAGAGAATGGAGAGTCAAAATAAAGCTAAATATGCAAGGGGATTTCATTTTTAATAAACACCAAATTTTACTTCACTAAGGAAATAATTATTCAGTAAGTTAAGACAACTAACTAGCCCTTTGGAAAAAAATAATTAAAATAACTTCTGACTTTAATCCTTCCTACAGATATATTCTAGATGGAATAAAAATTTAAATGTAAACAAAATTAAAATACAGAAAAACCTGAATAAAATATGAGTGACTATAAAGGTGGAGTGAGAACAACATTGCTAAACATCACACAAATCCCAGAAACCCTAAAGGAAGGATTTGATCAATGTTGGTTTATAAAAGTTTTAAATTTCATGTGAAAAAAATAATTATTACAAGGTCAAAATACAAAGAACATACTAAGAAAAGTATTTCCAAAACATTTTAGAGAATATGAATAATTTTCGTAATATACAAAAAAGTCTGTCAAATCAATAAAAATAGTTAAGCAATCTCTCGAAAAAGTAGTCCATGGGCATGAGCTAACATTTCAGAGAAAAAGAAATTAAATGAGAAATAAATATAGGAAAAGATTCCCCAATGTGAGTCCTTATTAAAGATATACAACATATAGCAATAGGATACTACTGTTCACTATCAGATAGTTTGATAATATACAATTTTATTGAGGGTGTTAGGAAACAGTTTCCTGCACAGTTATTAAATAGAAGATGCTGAGACAGCTCTGTAAAGAACAATTTGGAAATGATCTAGTTAAACGTAATATGCACAGCTCCATTTGACCAAGCAATCCTGCAAGTAAGAATTTTTCTTCCAGTTATATTTACGTGAGTATGTAAAGACATACACAAAATAATCCATCATAGCATTGTGGGGGCATATGTTCATGAATGCACATGCACACACACACACACACACACACACACACAAAGCAGGAAAAACATCCTGTTTATCACTACAGAGCTGGTTAAGTAATTATGGCAAGAACACAGATGCAATAATGTGCCACCATTTGAAATTAGTCTCAAGGTGCTGATTTGGAAAGGTAAGATTAATAACATATTCTGGCAAGTGAAAAAGGCAAGGTACAAAAGAATATGAATATAATCATACAACTTGTATAATCAAAAGTATATGGAATTTTAAAAGCTTGTGTAACCATAGTAAAATGCCCTTACAGGAGCATAAAAATTTTCTAAAAGAATACATTAAAAAGTTATAGTTAACCTCTAGAAAGTGGAAATAGGCCGAGAAAGAGATGTTTTTACTATTTATTTTAAATTAATTACATACTGGTTGAATTTTTTATTATGTGCATGATTTACTTTGTTATAATAACAAAAATATACTTTAATTAACCTAGATTCCAAAAGGTATGACCACAAAAATTAAACTGTGTTTTATTGCCCTAATCACTTGGGTTAATTTCTTTTTTCTTCTAAGTATTTTGAGATAAAAATAATTTATATTATCAGAACAAATACACAGGAAAGTCAAAAGGACTATAATTTAAAAGTTTTGTGAAGTGAATTCTCAGTTGGTACAAAAAGTATTTCAAAAATCACATTTGAGAATAAATTGATTCAAGTCCAAACTTTACTTTCAACTTTCTGCACCCATAGGTGAGTCAAAACTTAAGTAGTGGAGAGAGATCCAAGATGGCCGATTAACAGCAGCTCAGGATTGCAGCTCCCAGAGAAAGCGCGGAGAGTGAGTGGACACTGCACTTTCAGACGAATTTTTGTTGCCCACACACTGGGAGATTCCCGGTGGAGGAGCCACACGGGTCGCCAGCGCGACTTTTTTGGCCAGCGTGGCTATTTTGCCGGCGCCCCGGCACGGCGCTTCTCGGTGTGGAGTATACGGGACGGGGTGCCCTTTGAGTCTGGCTCGGCTGGTCCCATCCCCACAAGGACAACAGCAATTGGAAGCACTGAGGACTGAGAGTTTCACAGTAAGCACAGCTGAACAGGGAAGGTCCAGCCCTGCGGGAAAGGGGTGTCTGCCAAAGGAAAACTAAGAAACAGAAAAAACTTCATCACCGGGTGGAGAGATCCAAGATGGACGATTAACAACAGCTCAGGATTGTACCTCCCAGTGAAAGCACAGAGAGCGAGTGGACGCCGCAATTTCAGACGAACTTCTGTGGACCACAAACTGGGAGATTCGCAGCGGAGGAGCCACACGTATAGCCAGCGCGACTCTTTTGGCCGGCGCAGCTGTTTTGCTGGCGCCCCGGTGCGGCGCGGCACAGCGCTTCTGGGTGCAGAGTATACAAGACTGGGTGCCCTTTGAGTCGGCTCGGCTGGTTCCACCCCCACAAGGAGAACAGCAATTGGAAGCGCTGAGGACCAAGAGTTTCACAGTAAGCACAGCTGAACCCGGGAAAGCCAAGCTCAGTGGGAAAGGGGCGTCCACCAAAGGAAAACTAAGAAACAGAAAAAACTTCATCACCAACAAGCCGGACGATCACTCAGACCCAATCTGAAAGTCAGCAATTACAAAGACGACAGGTGGATAAATCCACAAAAATGGGAAGAAACCAGTGCAAAAAGGCTGAG